>ONZK01002558.1:1231-11308 GCA_900322385.1 Pharnaceum exiguum | reverse complement strand
AAACCTAATTTAAATTATAAATTAGTATTTTCTTTAATATAAAAAATAAAGAAGGGCCTTCAAGGGCCGACCCTTTAACTAAAATAATTGCAAAAGCCCTCTTTTTAGTTGGTAAGGGCTGGGAGGGCCGAGCTTAATTTGAGTTTTTTTTTTACAAAGTATTGTCTGGGCCCTCTATTTTAGACAAGTCGGGAGGGCAGCCTGAAAATTGTCAACTTTAGTTTCGTGAAATCTCTTGAATAATATTATGATAAACAATGTGGGATAGAATATGGAAACGCACAATCAATTTGACTGAAAATAGAATATTCCTTACAAGGAAATTTGATTGTAATGGCTTAATTACTAAGATTACTTTTTTTATGTGTAAAGAGAGGCACTGAGGCCGATTAGGATCGAGCCCGCAACCTTAGGGGTTGTAGGTGTGCTCCCTATCACTTAAGTAACTCTGTCTTCTTAATTACTAAGAGTACTCCCATTAATTATTTACTTTTTTTGACTACTTAGCCCTAAAATTTTTACTAAGCGTACTTTTAAGTTAGGGGGTTTAATTATCATCTCAACAAGTAGAGAAAGTTAGAAAAATGTGTATGAACATGTTTAATATAGGCGCCTTTAATATATGAGATTGAGTGACATGGGTATTATTGACTATGTGAGGGGTCATTAGTGGTTACCTTAGGGGTCATTAGTGGTTATTTAATGGATTATTAATACCCAGTTTTTATATATAAAACGGAATCATGCAAAATAAACTTTTGTGCCACAAAAGTTAACTAGTCCAATCTAGTTCATTTTTGTTTTAATAATTTACTCCCTCCTTTTCTGAAATTTTTTCCACTTTTCGTTTTTGTATGTCTCAGAAGTTCTTTCAGCTTTCATATCTAGCATAATTTTTTTTGGCTAAATGACTCATTTACCCCTTGTACTTCAACCAAACTACCACAATTACCCTGCCCCTCACTCCAACTCATCCACTTGTTGAGGGTAAATTAGTCTTTTTCCAATTTTCTTAAAATGCGTGCACTCCTCCAAACCGGAAGAATTTACAGAAACGGAGGCAGTAATATTTTATTCGGTTACCTATGCTATTTGCACCCGTCACTACGTGTAAATCTAGTGCACTCATTTTTTCTGGACCTAAATACCCCTACATAGAAAAAAAACCCTCAATCTACCTATCCCTCATTTTTACCTTGACACTCGAACTCTTCCATGTCCTTTCCGGCTAAAAAATCCTCTATCAAACCCACTCGGCGACCACCGTCAACTGTCTCAGTTTCTTTAACATAAGCCCGTCGATAGGGTAACAACAATAAGAGTAAAAGAGTTTGGCGCTTGACGAACCCAACATGTATGTTCTCAGTCATAAACATCCCTCAGCTCCCCATTTCCCTCTCTCGATCTCCTCTCCCTCTAATCATTTAATTTAGTGCATGCACCCAGTTTTAGTAAAAATTTAATTTAATGGGTAATTTGTAATTGAGTTCCAGCTATTTTTCTTTTGGGATTCAGTTTGTTACTTTTGTGAGTACTTTTTTTTGTTTGGGTAAATTAATTACACTGAGTGTTGTTGTGGGAGATTGGTAGGTTGACCCAGTGGGTCATTAACCCGGAAGTATAAAGTACCCTTATCTCTCTTAATCTAACAAACTACCCCTATTTATTTCTAGAAAGAGATAGACACAAACACAAGATTTTTCCGTTGTTGTGGGTAATTGAAGAAATCAAAATTGTTGGTTGTGATCGCGCGGGTACTGGCTTACCTTTTCCTATCCAAGTTCGCTACTGGCTTTGCTTCTTTTTACCCCGGATTTGAACGGTGAATAAGGTTTTTTTTAATTGTATTCTTAGCTGTCAAAAAACAAACAACAGGGAGGTAAAATAGGGGGATAAGACTAACGTTAGTGAAATATATGCCTTGGAGAAAGGTTTTCCCCGTCCAACCAATCACTTTCACATCATTTATTACACCTTCACCAACTCAATATTTTTTGATGGATAAATATTCCTTTGACCTTATAAAGGAAAAAAATATACGAAGAATAAGAAGTAACGCAAAATGAATAGAAAAACAATATTGACTGATATTCCATTGCCAAACAATACGTGGCAGTCACGCAAAGAAGGAAATGAAAATCGGACGAAATAAGGACTCCTTGGGCAGAGGTTTTCACCAGCCCAAACACATCCTTAAACCCACAGTATATAAATACAACACAATACAGACAATACAGCAGTTACCTAAAGTTCTGTCACAATAAATAGACACAAGCAAACAGGAAGTACGTAACAAGACGACAATGCAGATCTTTGTGAAAACTCTTACTGGCAAGACCATAACCCTAGAGGTTGAGAGCAGTGACACCATCGACAATGTCAAGGCTAAGATCCAAGACAAAGAAGGTTTTTTCTTTTTCTTTTTCTGATTCAACTACTCTCGCTTCGTAATTGTTCCTCAATTTCCACGTGACATCAACTATAGTTTTTATACATACAAACTTTATACGAGTAGTTTTTATTCCTTGCTTGTGATTCACTTACTTTGTAATGTTTGTATTATTTTATTAAGAGCCGAAACTTGTGATATTGTTACTAGCTTTACACCACTAGTCAATACTCGTACATCATAACAAGTTTGAATTTTCATAAAAATTCGTGTGGATAAAAAAGTAATGATCGTCCGTCTTATATGTTGAAATACTCGTAGGTCCTAACTCCTAATCTATAAGACTATAACATCAGTACCTAAGTAGCTAGCACACGGGTACAATCATTTATACGCGAAAACTTGGAATAATTAGCTAAATTCTACGGTGCAGAACTCTTTAGCGATAACGTTAGTAAAATTTGAGCAATCTTTATGAGTGGCCTCTGTAACTTGAATATATATTTGATCAATAGAACGACAAATAAATGCAGTATCATACTATTAATCATCTTATTAGTGGCGTGCTAGAATAAAGGTAGGTTCTATAAAAAAAAAAGTAGTGTTCCTGATGATTTGTTCTGTGAGGAATTTCACACTATTAATTTTGTGATCAGAAAGTTTGCAGACTATTGGTATTAGAATGAAATTATAACTTTTATGTGGTATAAGTTGAAATCTTTACTAAAATAAATAAATAAACTAAAAAAATTATAACTACAAGTTATGATATATGGTACCTTTGCATATGTCAGACTGTCGGAGTATAATTTTCTAACTCCTAATCGTACAAGCCACAATTTGGAAGTTAAGAGGTCATGAACTTGTAGATTGTATTTGATTTATTTTTCTCATTTATTTCTTAATTTTTTTTTGGCAGGAATTCCACCAGACCAGCAACGTCTGATTTTTGCTGGCAAGCAGCTTGAAGATGGGCGTACCCTTGCAGACTACAACATCCAGAAAGGTTTAATTACTCCCCTCTATTAACATTTCATAACACTTGTTGTGTAGCTGATCGATAATCTATATTGGCATGTTGGTGGGGATGTTCTGGTTTTGGTAAATTTAATAACTTAATCTTTGTGGTGGTCTGCGTAGAGTCCACTCTTCATCTTGTGTTGAGGCTCAGGGGAGGTGGTTACGGCAGAATGAGTTATGCCCCTAATGACTTGGCCCTGGCTCGCAAATTCAAGCAGGATAAGCAGATTTGCCGCAAGTAAGTTATAATTTCTAGATGAGATTATTATCACTTGATGTTGTTGTTATCAAATTTAATACTCTTAAATGGAAGACTGCAACCTTAGTTTTTTGTGTGTATGATTTTCAGGTGTTATGCTCGCTTACCTCTTAGGGCAACAAACTGCCGAAAGAAGAAGTGTGGTCACAGCAATCAGGTATTTGCTCTTTAACTCGAATCGTCTTTTGGGCCTAGTAGAACTTTACACTACTAAACTTTTTATTTAAAATTATGACTCTCAATCAATTGTCAAAACCATATGGACTAGCATGGTGAGGTGAGACATAATGGCATGGTGATACAACTCATGATCGATGCATTTTAATGAACATACGAAATAGTAAAATTATTTACGTAGTAGTGTCTTACATGAAACAGTACATGTTCAAACGTTATATGTTGTGTATTTTCTAGTCTCTGTTCTGTGCACTGATAGATGATGTTATTTATGTTGTGCAGCTGAGGCTTAAGAAAAAGTTCCAAGCTAAGGAAGGCGTATGATCAATGAGGAGAACTTTTTAGGACAACTTAGGAGTTTACGACACTAGGAATATCTACTACTATTGAGTATTGAGTATTACGGATTAATCCGTAGTTTTATGTTGTCGTCTTAATCTAGTCTTGGGGTGGGGTTTATGTTTAATTTCCGAGGAATAAATGGGAGTATATATGATCTCCTTGTTTTTTTGACATGAAAGGATTTGGTTATTTAGTTTTTATCTTCATCTTAACTTGTTAAGAGGAGTATTGTGTTTTTTTTTTTCATTCCTTTCGGATGACTCACGGTCACGGCAGGTCTAATTACATTTTCACCAACTAATTAAATAACGCTCCCCTTAAAAAAAGTAATTAAACAACGTAAATTTTCTACGAAACAAATATTCCTTTGACAATACATAATTTCGATTCGCACGAGATACTTTTTTTTTTTTTGAGAACCGATACCTAGCCAGGCTATGTTGCACGGACACTCCTTGAGCCTGAGTGTCTGTGCTACCGAGTACTTAGGCTGTGTTTTGTTCGTCGGTATTACTCCAATTAGTTTTTTTCATTTCAGTTTTATTTATAATTTTAACTACTTTTGGTTTTTTAAGGGCTTGTTTGGTAGGTTAGTAGTAAGCATGAGTAGGTAGAATTTTATGTTGTGAGAGTAGTTTAACTAGTCAAACCTACTCTTCAACATGTTTGGTAAACTAGAGCAAAATGCTCTTGAGTAAAGCATTTTGAAGATCATTTTACTATTCATTAGTATTTTGTACTAAAAAATTGTTAACTGCTATTTAAAACTCTACCAAACAAGTCTAACTATTAACCGCTAACTGCTATTCAAAACTGCTCATGCTAACTGCTAACTACTAGCCGCTAACTGCTCTTGCTCCTGCTAACTCCCAAACAGGGCCTTAGTCTAGTTCAGCTTTTTTCAGTTTAATTCAGTTTTTTTTCAGTTTAGTTCAGTTTTTTTTCAATTAAGTTTCAATTCATATCTTTCTTACCGACCAAAACACACCCTAACATAATTTAAGCAACATAAAGAAATCGAATAGAAACTTTGATGCAAATAGTGATAATAAAGAGTTCTTCTAAAGAATAATATAAAAATCGATTCACTATCCGAGCGATATTGAACTTCTAACAATGTCAATGTCAAACTTAAAAGTGCTACATTAAAAATGTTGTTTAATAATTTTGACACAAAATTTCATAAATATTGGACTTTTATAAAATATATATGTAGTGAGCCATTTACAATGATGTACACAGAAATACAGATAGATAGAGGTGTCACAATGCAACTTCTCATTGGACAGCCTCTTACCACTTGGTGCGCTGCCATTTTGGCGAGGTATTAGTCACCAAAGGCGAATACCATGAGAAATAAAAAAAATGCAACTTCTAACCAAAATAAACGAATTAAACCGAACTTGTAATAAGTGAATTGGAGTGAATAAGTTTTTAGAAATTGAAAAAAATAATCCCTGGATTTAATTTGTAAGATTATACGGGACTCACAAGCTCTAACCCATTACTCGTGCACCCTCTCTCCTTTAACCAGGCGTTGACCACACAAGAACGACGGTTCTTACAACTAATGTAATTATGATTAAATTCGGTTCAATTTAAGAGATTTAGATTCAATTTAGGAGTTTTAAAGAACTATTCAATTTAGTGTAAATTAATTAAAAAATCATCCATTCCTATTGTTTGGACCCCTTTTTTTTGGAAAATGGTAAAATTTTCATTGAATAAAAAGCCATTCTCCAAGGAGAGTGATGAGCCCCCCTAAGTGAAAGGTCCAAATACAACCACTAAATAACTAAAAGGAAAACAAAATTACAACTCAATCTCCTATGAACAATCTAGTATTGATGTTATTTCTATGAGGAGAAGACTTAAATACATATAGCATACGATCCCTTACACTATGCTTTGCTAAACAAATTAATGTTTCAGCTGATACTTTCACGTCTTGAAAAATTCTTTTGTTACGCTCGAGCCATAACAAGTGAGTCACCGTTGCTAAAGTAAGCCTTCTCAGTTTTTTCAACCATTGTTTACCTTTGTTGTGATTGAACATCCACCTAAATTAAGCTCTTATAGGTAGCATGGTCTTGTTAACTCCGATCCAAGCACTGATTGCACCCCATACTTGCTTTGAAAATGCACAACCAAAGAAAAGATGATTGACACTTTCAGTTGAGTTTTCACATAGTGCACATCTGCTGACTATCTGCATACCTCTTGCCTGCATGTTGTCTTGAGTAAGTAAAGTGTTATAACAACAAGGTTGTTGGGTATATTAGAGTATACCTTATGTTTTGATGATGACGCCAAATGACATCGATGAGTTCATATTGCTACTTTGATATTGAAGCTTCCATTGATAGAGATGAAGAAGTGGCTACTCATCTTAGAACAAGAATGGTGTGAGTTATAATTTATTTACTTAGAGCTTGTTTGGTTAGCCATCTCCTACATGGGAAGTGTAAATTCCCATGAATTGCAAATTCCTCCCTATGTTTGGTTAACACTAAGACATGGGAAGATACTTCCCATGGGAATTTAATTCCTCCAAAATGGAGGAACTTCCTCACCCACCCCTACCTAGTTAACTTGCACTTCCCAGGTATTTGTAGTTCCTATGTTTAACCAAACAATTTAACTTATTTCCTAGGAAAATTTAATTCATGGGCAACAACACTTCCTATGGGAATTAACTTCCTAGGTGTATCCATACAAGCTCTTAGAATTCTTGTTAAGAGCACTTATAATAGGAACTGTGTTCACCAGGAACAAAGCCCTTTGTTCCCACACAAAGCAAACTTTGGAAAAAACCAATCAGACTCTTTCTAAAGCACATAATGTCTACTATATCTGACAAAAGTATTTTTCCCACAACGTCTATATATTATTATATATATTTGCAGAAAAATACTTTTTGGAATTATCTATATTATATTATTAGTTTATTTTTTCCAAAGTGAGTTTTTGACTATTAGGAGGATAAGTTTGTATTGGTTTCAAAGTCTATCTTTTTCCATACTTTTCTCAAAAGAAAACTCTTTGACAAAATCTTATTAGTCTTTGGATCTACTGAATAATAAGTTAATAACAATGTACATACATTAAGATGAAGATTTTCAGTAAAAGATTTTGGCATGTTTTTTCCTGTACAACAAACCTTTTTTATTTTGTTAAAAATATGCCAAAAATATCTTTGCTAAACCTAGTATATTGCTTTGTCTATCAGTGTATATATACTTGGTAAGGCCGAAAGTTTTTCTTTGGGGACTTGCACACAAATATACAGACGTTCCAAACACAAAGAACCACAAGTCTTCCATCAAGTTCTCATAGGATTATCATTGTACCTTATCAGACTTTTTGAAGTCACTCTAGGTAAACACTATAGATTTTTTCTTCATTCAATCTTAGTCTACAAGGTAGATTAGGTGGCTTGTTCCTTTGGTGTAAGGTGTCAAGTCGTGAGTTGCAATTAGGTAGTTTGAGAGCTTACTATTTGTAATTCTAACGGTGTCTCTTTTGAGGCGTGATCATAGTGGAAGAAGAGGTTTTTTACCCAAGGTTGGGTTTTTCTCTATAAAAGATCTGGTGTCAAACTTTATATCTTTACGCTTTGTTATTCGCCAAAGTATTTCTGCAATTCTGAGTATACGTGTTCAGTGGGAACTAAGCACTGAGTTCTTAGTTCCCAGACAACTTGCTTATTTATCTCTGAGTTCATAAAGTGCAAATTACTTTGTTCAGTTCAGAGGGAAGAAAACCGAGTTGTACTCAATTCAACCCCCTCTTGAGTACGTCTTATATTTACTTCAAAGGTACATAGTGATACTTTGTCTGTACAATAGAGAAGAGTCCCATATACTCCTATGCCAATAGCAAGACGCAAAGTTTCCAGCAAAGAAATCATAGGCTTCAGTGGTTGCAAATCTGCCAGAAGCTCTCCAAATATCACACAACTGTTGCGCGTTGTGAAGTGAACCAGCTTTCTGAATCAACAAATTCCTCATTTGAAGTATTCCTCTCCATATCCAAGAAGCATTGGATTCAATAGTTGCAGACCAAATACTAGCATTTTTCAAGTAGTACTTATTCATCCAATGAGCCCAAAGAGAATTGTTGTCAGAAATTCTTATTAATAATTTAATCATTTGCATCTCATTCCAACTAAGTATCTCCTTAATGCCTAAGCCACCACATCTTTTAGGCTTGCAAATTTTTTTCCAACTTAGTGGTGTCATTTTTTTACTTCCTTCTGGTATGCCCCAGAAAAAACTCCTTTGGATCTTTCTTATTTCCTCAACGACTCCCACAGGAAGCAATAAGCCACACGACCAGAAATTCAAGATACCAAATATAGTTGAATTCAAAAGTTGAATCCTACTACCATAAGAGAGCAACGTGTTAGCCCAATGATGAGTAAGAGATCTCAACTTATCAAGCAACGGCTGAAAAAGTATCAAGTTTAACCGCTTAGAGTTTTCATTACATATATATCATTTTCTGGTCGAGAGTTTTCATTACAACTTATTCCTACAACTAGGTTAAAAGTAGTTCAACATTTCATTGCAACAAAGCCTAGCATTGAATTTAGTCCATTAAAGGTAATGTCAATTCAATTCAATTCAAACCTGTAGACTTTAGTTCAATTCAATCTAAGAGAATAGACCATTAAAATTAAAGAGTTTAAAAGAGACTAGTAAAATAATTTAGTCTACTTCAATCATTTATATTTTAATAGGTTAAGTTAAACTTTTTTTTTTGGAAAATGGTTAAAATTTTATATCACCATCTCCCAATAGGTTGTAAACACCATTAGAAAAACATCCAGTTACAACTTAAACTCTATTACAAACAGAGAGAGATAACTAATATAAGCTACTTACAAAGTTCGTAACTTGACTACAGTGGACTGACTTCCTATAAATAAACAATATTCGCTCTTTGATAAGCCTTTGAACTTGTGCGGGTACCTCATTGAAGATACAATTGTTTCTTGCACTCCAAATGGTATACACTGTTGATGTAATTGCCAACCTTCGAGCTGCCTTTCTCCAGTTCTTACCTTTGTTGTTGTTGTAAAGCCATCTCATTTCACGATGCAAATCAAACCCTGATACTCGATCATAGATTTTGAGCTGAATTGTTGACCAAGTTTCTCTAGAAACAACACAATCAAACCACAGATGCTGAACATTCTCTTCGGATGATCGACATAAATAGCATCTGTTGGCAAGAGAAATGCCTCGCTTTTTCATATTATCTTGTGTGAGCAAGACATTTCTTAATGTCATTAGTGAAGTAACAGCATGCCTAAAGTAGGTGTAAGTACTGCATTTTGTACTAAGGAGTTATACAAAACACTAATGATGATTAAGCCACTTATTGGCATTTATTTAATATTATTAGAGGTGACAACAAGCCTTAAAGACTTGAGAAAAGGAATGGCCCACCGGCCCATTATTAATAGCCTATCCCGATTAGCCCAATGGGCTAATTATTAGTTAATCCCTTTACGTTAGCCCACAACACAAGCCCAATCCACTAGCCTTTTCCCTTTTAATATTTAATCATTTAAATAATGCATTTAATCATGTATTTATTTAAATAATTAAATGTTGCTTGGCAAAGGGTTAAACTCTTCTTTTTCCTAATATTTTCGGAATATTTAGAGTCTAACACGAGCTTATCAATTGCCTAAATTAGATTAGCAAATATTCCGCCAAACAGAAAAAGGAAAATAAAACCTCGTCGAAATTCAACTCTGGCGTCAACCGCCGGGGTTTGGGCGGGCGCAATTACCAAACAGAAGCATGATTTTGACAGAAGCCGAACATCACCTGTCCAGAGCCCATCCTGGCGCCAGGCGCCAAGGTTCAATTACGAGCAG
>ONZK01002557.1:32022-42953 GCA_900322385.1 Pharnaceum exiguum | reverse complement strand
GGGGGGGGGGGGGGGGGGGGGGGGGGGGGGGGGGGGGGGGTTGAAGTGGAAATAGGGTACTAAACTAATAATTAGTAATCATCGTGAAGATATGTTCTTAACCAGGGAAATTTTGATCAAGTGTCACGATGTTTAGTTTAGTCAAAGCATAAAATCTCATTGATGATCTTCACAGTACTCTTTCATTTACATAAAGATATTATTGAACACATAAGAAGTCAAGAAACTGGCTATTCACTTACATGTGTCATATTTGGAGCAAACACCATAGCAACATTTCGAGCATTCATCTTGTTCTCGTGTTCAAACTGAGCAACATCGGCCATGAGGTTGATAGCCCAATCAAGAAGAGCAGCTTCTGTAGGGGGAAGTAGCCGTGCTAGCTGAGTACATTCATCTTCTGTCTGAGACTGCATGACTTGCTCTGCGGAAAGGCAGTCCAAGATACCAGTTGGAAGTTCTCTGAACCAAGCCTAGAAAGTTCAAAACTACCAGTTAAAAACAGTGAGACGATTACTCATGACTCATGAGACATTGCCTCCGAATATAGTGATAATGTACAACAAAGCTCATTTTGCCAAGAGTAATATTACCTTTATTAGACCGGCCAAACAATGAACATCTACATCATCAGGAATCAGACCTTGGTTTAGTTGATCTCTAACATACTCTTCTTGCCCATTGTCAGGATTAATCCTGAAAATTCCCTCAGCCTAGGAGAATATTTGTTTATTTCCCAAGTTAGCCACATATGCCAATAGCTCTGCCGAAATGGATAGAAAGGGGAAAATGTCCTTACCAGAAGACCACCTAATGCATATAACCGATGTTGCATTAACAACAGGATTGTAGGGACACTGTTTCCTCTAGTGTCAAATGACAGCTGCATTGAATTGGTTGACACACCAAACACGGTGGTACTGTGCGGAAGGACAATAAAAAGATCAGTACCACAACTAAAATCCACAAATTCATCATATAGAGAAGTAAAATCATAATTTATCTTGAAGTATTTCAGGCTGTGATTAACTGATTAACAGCTTCATGCTATTGACCAGGCAACCAACTAATCTGTTTCCTCTACTTCAAAGTAAAGCAAACAAACTTTTTCCTATTTCAATTGTGCCTTCAGAATAAAGCACCTACCAATCCAAAAATATCTGGCAGGGCATGTTTGCATCCTTACCGAGTAAGGTAGAATAACAATATCATGCTACCTACCTGTAGGTGGTGGCTAAAATAAACTTCAACCTAAAAGATAAAAAGAACTATTGGAATGAAATTAGGTAGAAGGATGTTATAACACCACTAGTTTCTTAAAAAACACAAGCTTATGAACCCTTCTGTCACATTTAGATTATAATCTTCAAATTTGAAAAAGACCAAGTAAAAGATTTCTTCTGAAGTTCTTTTCATATTAGAGGAACTGAAAGCTGCCTCATTACTTCTTTTTTTCTTTCATTCACAGGAGCAAGTCAGTAGTCAGGAGTCATGGAGGTTTGGTTCCTAGTATTCTACATTCTAGAAAGTTGGAGAGAGGTTTTTGAAGCTTGGTAGCTGAATGTGACAGCTTAGGTTTGGTCAGTAAGCTGCAGAAGAGGATAAGCTTCAAAATTATCTTGGAAGCTGACAATCTTGATAAAACGCAACTCCTAACATATCTTGATTACAGATAAAGGTGAGGCATGTGGCTTCTGTAGTTCTGGGATGCTCAATCCATAGAGTTGCTCACTACACCCTAGATCAGGCCATCATAGAAATATCATTAATGATTTAAACTCTTGGTTTACAAAACAAATCACTTGTTGTGAGTTGGTAACCCAAACATATCATATAGCTGGTCCCAGGGGAAACCCTTTTCATCCCATTCCAATCTTCCCCTTCATCAGGGGACACCCTTTTGCACTTTAACAAAACATGGTCCCAGATCTAAACGGGCAATCCTAACGAAAGCAATCAATAACCAAACATTGTTACTTTTCACCTGTAAACAAATAAGCCAAATTCTGATCCAAGGCACTTAAAGCTAAATGCACTACTTTAAGAAAGAAAATTGCCAAAGCAACAAATAAACAGGGACCAAGCAACCTAAGATAATAAATATTGAAAACAACAGGGAAGCACTCATGCCTGTTTTAGTGTGCATTTCGGATAAAAATACAACGAAAAGACGAGTCTGAAAATTATGTTTTCCCTTTTCGTTACTCATTTGGCCGGTTTAGAGCTAAGAATACTTTGCTCAACAAGATTGCATAGCAACTCAACCTAATCAAACACATTTAATCACACTTTGGCCTAATCATGAATTGAAATTTGAATACATAAAAAGATATTGCTAAACATTTCTCATGACTTTTAATGCATCGTGGCATAGATGATAGACCCGAAATCGATTATATAATAACCCCAACTGGACCGTGGAACCCAAATTGCTAGCTCTAGACCTTAAGGTTCAGACTATTTGACTTGCTACCCAGAACAAATTTTGTTGCAACACAGCCAGAATGAACTCAAAAAGAATGATCTAAGCATATTCCTTAACAGGCAGATTCCAAGGCATGACTGCATGAGCACTAAAATACCCCTGTCACACACTTTTTCTCACATCTCAATCTAAAACTGAGGCATAGTAAGAATATTTAAACAAAAAAGTACATGGCAGATCTAAACCACTAGCCAGCTTTTTCAAGCAAATTTCAAATTGTGCCCCAAAAAGAAGGTCAATCTCAGGAAACAAGGGGGCCAATATCAAATTATATTATTCTCTAAGAATTAACAAAAACCACACATTGAGCAATTCAACCATTAACAATTTTAATTTCAAACATTCAAAAACAATGTATTTCAAAAGTCCATACACCATACAATACATGAAGTTATCACACACTATGACATGAGCAGACTAATACTACAAGTATCAAAGGGAATCATTTCAGAAATAAACAATTTACCATATGCTTCACAATGAGCTGATAATACTGCAATTATGAAAGAACAAATTTTCACAACATAAATAATTGAACATATGCTTCACAAATTCAACATTTCTAGCCACTTATCCAGTGGCCTAACTCTAATTCTCTAAACATGTAACATAACTCTACCGAGTGTAAACCGCATTCAATGGGGTGCTCGGGGTCAGGATGTTCGCAACCAAATAGTAAGGTAACAAAATAATGAACAGCATACTGAGAACCAACCAACCTGGCGCTGGGAGCTCTTCTAGGAACTTCAGGTTCAAACTCAACAGGAAGGCCAAGAAAGCCATTAAACCTATCAAATGTGACATGAGCAACATGCCTAACATTTGTAGGCAAACCAATCTCCATTTTACTATTATTATCACTACTATTAGTGTTATGACTATTATTAAAACAAACTGAGAACTTCCCTTGATGATCACTCTCACAAGAAGAACACCCAAAAACAGACCTTCTAAAAGCAGTGAAAAAGAACCCTACTAAGTTCAACTGATTTTCCCTCTCTTGAATGTCTTCCTGCAACTGCCTTCTCCTCTTTCTCCCACAATCTAAAGCAACAGGAGAGAGAGTGGAATGCTGCTGGTTGGTGTTGTTGTTGTTGGTAGCACTAGTAGTAGTATGTTGTTGGTACAAGCCATCATTTGTTGTGGGACTACTTTGTATTGAGCTTGTAATTGAAGCTTGTTGATGTTGTTGTTGTATTATCACTTCTGTCATTTTCCTTAAATTCCCACTTGTAATCTTGGGAAATATTATCTGGGTTTTGTTTATAATTTGATTTGAGTGCCTAAGAAGTAAGAAAGATTTGATCTTTTTTATTTTGAGGAAAAGATATTTATGGGTTTTAATAAAAATGGTGTCTTTGGGGGGAATTGAGTGTTTGAGAAGTAAAAAGATTTGATCTTTTCTTGTTTTAGAGAGTTAAATTTGAAGAAATTAAAACATGGGTATTGTTTAAAATTGAATATTTGGTAGGGATTGAGTGAGATATGATTTTTGGGTGAAAATAATTAATGAATTAAGTTGGAGTTGGATTGAAGGAAGGGCTATGGCCTATGGTAATGGAAGGTGGGACTTAGGCATCATCATTTTGATATACTTGTAATTTGTTGTTTGGGTATTGGGTTTTTTCCTGACTCACAATGAGATGGCTTTGCTTGGAGGTTTATGGTTTGAGTAAGCAAAAGAAGAGATTTTTGTGAGTGAGTGAATGAGAAGCAGAGAAATGAGAGAGAATGGAGTTGAGTTTGATGTTGCTTTGCTCTTGTTCAGCAGCAAGCTGGCTAGCCACTTTCAAGTTTCAACACAGTATTGTGAATAGTCATAGATAGAGTTGGCTAGCACTGTTAGCAGGATTAATTGCATCAATAAAGTTGATTAGTACCTTTGTTACTGTACTGTATCTCTTTAGTCATCTCTTGTGTATCTTTATTAAGAATAAACAATGTATCTTTGGAAATACCCGTAATTTGATTAACAAAGGTACCCCGCCTCAATACTTCATCCTCATGTCCTCATCATGCCTGGTACTGTTGAGGTACAAGAAACATTCCTTAATTGTATTATAACTTGTTAATAGAATGTTTCTAGTACTACATCAAGCGTCAATGTCGCGAAGTCGCTAACTAGTGATGCCAAGTTAATCAAGTAAAAATAAAGGCGAAATTGATGAAATAATCCCTACTTCGGCCAATTATCCCAAAATAATCCCTACTTTAAAAATTGTTGCGAATAATCCCTACTTAACACCTTGTAGTCAGGAACGATCTAATTAAGATTTACATCAAGTTTTTTAAGAAATTAAACCCTATGTTAAGCCATGGATTGCAATTTTAACTTTGAAATATATCAATTCTGATGAATATATGCATAGCCAAAGTTTTTTTTACATTTTGACATATTTTAGAATGTCATTGGATCGTTCTGGGCTACAACGGTTGAAGTAGGGATTATTCTTAGTAATTTTGCAATTTGGGATTATCTTGAGATAATCTGTCGAAGTAGGGATTATTCCATTAATTTTGCCAAAAATAAACATTTGTGTACTATGGCCATGGAGATAATAGCATGATATAGCTCATACTTGAGATTTATACATATCATACTAGCCTTCCAAAAAAAATAGAACATATCATTGCACATTTGAATACTAGCCAGTGGCCTAACTCTAATTCTCTAAACATTTGAATTTGAGAAAATTTGTGTGACGTGTTTCATATATATAAGACTAGGTGAGAGGAAGTCTAGGGATATTTCGTTAGTGATTGTGTTTCGTATACAACTATTTTTATACTTTTGGAGAAAATGTTTCTTATACAATCTCAGAAAATATAGTGATAAGATATGGTAAGTAACAATCAGGAAAAAAGAGTTTTGGTGGCGCTCCTCTATTGACTGCCTGGTTGATTTAAATTTGGGATAGATCATTTAAATTGAAGAAGCTTAGAATGGAACCCTGAAAAATCGCAAGAATTTTTAGGTACGAAGTGGTTGGAAGAGTGTTCAGAACTTTAGTAGAGACTATATTGCAGAGTTTTGTCTCTGAATCCCGATGAATTATGTGGCCAATACAAAATGAAGATCACAGAGTGATTACTTTGGCCTACAGGCCTAGTGGTGCTCAAAGCTCATGCTTAAGTTTTGATTCCAAGAAAAAATCAAGCTATGCTGATTGAACTAGCTGAGTAATAGTGGTATACTTGTGAGAGTAGAAATCTAGAATCCACACTGACAAACAACTTCTACTGGTTCATACTATAGTGCGTAGGAACTAGGCAGCCAGGCAGGAAAGCTTTCTTAGGTCGCATAGTCTATTGCAATTCAAATTAGTTCAATTTCAGTTAACTACTCGTATGATGTTAATCCCATAACTAATCTACCTTGAATCAGTACAGTTTTATTGACTTCAACACAGTTATTCATTTCCGGCCATAACCTGGTAAATACTGGCAGTATAGAAAACTTAGAACTATAAACACAAGATTATCTGATTTACCCATCTACTAGCTAGAACTAGACATCTTTTAACAAAACTTCAACAGGTGGGAAAAGACTGACTGATTGATTAAAAGAATCGAACTCTGTCACTCTGATCAACGAATCAAGAGGAAATGATCATGCTGTGGCACGAAAAAGAAGACGATCAGAGGCACAAGATGACAAGAATGCACTACGAGTCTAGGACACGAGCTACAGGACAAACAAAAAGCAGTAGAGGTTGAGGGTAGATAACCAAAATGTCCAGTTGTAAAACAGATTTAACTGCTGGTAGCCCTGGTACCATCATTTTATACTTGCTTTCTTCCAAATTCCATGTGAGAGATCTGTAGATTCTAAATCTCATTCCCTTGATTTCCGTAGCAGCTTAGTGTTGTGAACGTTAGCCTACCAAATCTCATGGAGAATTTTCTTGGATGACCATCTTAAACATAGACTATCGAGCGATGCCAAAGCAAGTGGCTACCACATTTGTGTATAACTTATGATAAATTAGTAGCTCTTGATTTCTTTTCGCCTTGTTTTTACCCTTTGGGGACATATTCCAAAGCTAATTCATCTTGAAGTTAAATGTCTATTTGTGTAGCACATAGTACCAAAATTTTATAAGTACCTTGAAGTCTAGTTGTTTATCTTCTCATAATGTCTCAGTAAGGACCAAGGAGTCGAGTACTCTAAGTAGTTAAGTACCTCCTTTTCAACAACTAATTCTGATTGGAAAGTTGACATCAAATTCGCAAAACTGTGAGTCAAAGCAGAACCGTCATCAACTAAAATTAACTAATTTATGATTTTGTGCCTGTTAACTAGGAGAAGAAACGGCTATATGCCTACGGGCCTTTATCCTCCTCCAAGTTCCAAATAAAACAACAGTTTCTCAACAACAACAAAAAAAGCGTTGTTTGTGTATATAATGGCGCTTTCAGTAGAACTTCAGTATTCTACACATCAAAACCACGCAAGCACTCAACCTGGAAATGGGGCACTTTGGTAATCCAACATGCGGTAATAAAGGCAGGCTTTGAGATTGTAGCATTAGCTTAAATCCGTTCAAGGCACCAAAAATGCGGAAAGCTAAAGATACTGTTTCCTGTGGGACGTACGTCGGAAAAAAGAGATAGTGGGATCGGGCTTTTAGACGACAATCAGTGGAGTACACTATCACCCCCAAAGCTACTGGGGCATGCATAAAGACTGTTTCAAATTCAATCTTTACATGGGCGGGGAAAAGAATAGTGAACGTTAATGTTCTTTCACAACGGAATGCAAAGCAAAAGATTGTTCCATTAGGAATTCAGGATCGTTCTTTCTTCATAACAGAAAGAGCCTGCTTAAAGTGCCAGTCAGCTGGTGATCAAAAGAGCTGGTGGCCCTTGTGAACCTCGACGATTAACAGAGTAAAGATAAAATATGAGGAGGTAAAGGTTTGGGGAGAAGATGTAAATAGCAACATTATGCGTCTAGCCACTAGCTAGGATCCTAAGAAAAAGAGCTCCTTGCCTAACATTATGCGTCTTAGACTCCAAATTGGAGGAATGTAACTTTCAGTGCTTTTGCCTCTTTGCTATCATGAGTAATTTCTAGTCAATAACCACTGAAGAGGTTGAGCTGAGCTCATTGATCAGACATACAATTGATCGAATTCCACAGATCTCATGCTTTTAGGTGGAACTACCCTGATAGAACTTAGCGTTTTCAATCACTGATTTGGGTAGTACCACAAAGGAATCGTCAAGTAATTATTGGCTAGAGATTACACAGGATTTAGTCCTCACACAAAAGATGTCATCATAGTATTCGCAGAAGTGATGTACGGAGTACCAATCAAGAGATCGAGCTGAGCACATTTATCAGACATACTGTTGTCGAAAATCGAATAATCTTGTGCTTTCAAAAATCCATATATGACTTGCACGAAACTACCACAACGAAGAAATAGATGAATCCTTATATCACTTGGCTTATACGATGACAGAAATTGAGAGTAACCAGTGACTGAATTCTCTTCATATGATATTACGAAGAACTGTAAAGTCATTTTCAGATAGAGAACTTCACAGAAACTAGTTTTTGGCATAGAACGATGTCATAATATTTGCAGCAAGTGATATACCAGAGGCTTAAAAGATATTGTAGCTCTAGATCACATTCATTGACCCCTCAATCTAAGCATAAAAGTAACAGCGATCTTAACATACAACTCCAACGTACCCTCAGTTCAAGTTCTACACAAATTACAGAGATAGATCCTATGTCTTGTTAACTGGTTCAAGTGCCTCAACTGTGACCACACTGTTCCCTCTAATCACCTGCACAAAGGGAGAGAAAATCAGAAAGTGTCAAATTTCAAAGAACACAACACTTCAAATTAAGCTCCATAAGTAATAAAAGCAACATTATCTCCCATAAGTAAACTTACCACCATGCCGATGTCATTTTTCTCATTGCCATTGATTTCCATTGTATTGTCAACCACCAGATTCATAAACTGGTCAAAGCCACGAAGAGTGCCTTCCACCATCCGGTTAGCATTCAGCTTGACTGCAAGGAACAAACACTGCAACTTAGAATGGTTTTCATTTTTGATAAGCAAACTTTAGCAGATATATATATAGTTATACCCAGGTGAGAATCACAAGAAAATACACAGTCAGTCAGTAGCTATAGTCATTTGTTATGTTACCAAAAAAAATACATTACATTACACAAACACATCCACTCTACTATCAGGCTTCAGATATAATCAAATCGACTAACTCAAGGAGAGGACAAACAACACCAACTAGGGAAAGGAAAAACAAAAAAAAAGCTAAGAACCACGCTTATGCCAAAGCGGCGTCAAAGAAAAATAGCTGTCAAAATAAGTAAAAGACATAACAAAAAAACCGTCATAAATCAGACTTCAATGGCAAGAGAACCAGAAGGTCAAGCCAGTAGGCATAAAAACTAAGCTAGAGTGCAGGACGTAGCACAACAGATAACCAAAAGAAACAGACTGACATTCAATTTTCAACACCAAGGCCCTGTTCGTTTCGCAGCTTATTGTCAGCTTATTCAATAAGCTTAAGCTTAAGCTCAGCTTATAAGATAAGCTTAACTTTTACAAATAAGTTGTGTTCGTTTTGCCAGCTTATGGAGATAGCTTATCAAATAAGCTAGCTTACTGGTAAGCTGTATAAACAAGCTTATCGAATAATCTCCTAGCCATAAACTTTCTACTTTCCAAAATTACCCCTACTGAAAATATTATCCTTTATAATTAACAATTACAATTGTCTTTTTATGTCATTTTACATTAATCAGCTTCATCTTCAGCTACTTCATCCGAACACCCTAATTAGATTCTCTATTAAGCTTCAGCTTAAGCTACCTAATAAGCTTCAGCTTCAGCTACCTAATAAGCTTCAGCTTCAGCTACAGCTAAGTTTGCCGAACAGACCCCAACAACAATAATATTATGAACAATCAAACATGCAGCTGCTTACGCAGTTGTACAGCTCGAGTCAACAAAATTCCCCACTAGATCTAGTTACACAGCAATACAGCATTACATGAGCAAGTAGCTCAAAGAGCAGATTGAATAACCATCGACAAACAATCAAACAGATTGCTGTCAAATCACAAGTGCAGAACTGAAAGTCCAGATATGGGAACTTCATGAACTGCTTCATTAAAATCACCACAGCTCAGTCTCTTAGGCATTTTTCGATAACCCCTCCAGCTTAGAAATATTTATCAGTCTCAAAGTGAAATTTACCATGTATACCATGTTGACACAAGTGACACAGGAAAGAACACACTTGTGACCAATTTTTCCATTGTTATTTGAAATTGAAGTAACAAATTTCCAAAAGCAAGATTCTCATTTATCCTTGCCAAGTTGCCAACAAAAAACAAAAATAAGAAATTCATCACTAATTGCATAAACACCTCTCATTGTTAGGAACTGTTAGAAATGTGCCTCAAGAGGAGGCGTTCTGAACTCCTCTCATTGTTTTTTCTCAACTGGAATATCAACAATTCAACAAGTTGAAAACCAGGAAATACGAGACTTTTAAGTATAGAGTAGGATAGAAGTCACAAAAAAACAAAAAGATTAGAGTAAATGAAATCAGAATTTCCATAGCAAAATCTAGCAGAAGAAAGAAAAGTCACATACTGGTAAAGAACATCAGTATAACAAGGGGCAAGTCCAAGTTTCACAACAAGCACAAGGAAATTCAAAGCAAGAAATTGCAAAAGCAATTAAAAGATAATCGAATAAGATACAATGGTCACTGAAATTACAATTTAACCACCAAAATGTGTCAAACAGGCATGAGAACCACCACGAGACGACGACGACAAACTTCGTACACTGTTATTCGGTCTTAACATAAGGCAAATTAAAAATGCATAGAAGGCAAACTAGATATGCTTTGAAACTTTACTCAGGTCTTCCAAACATCGTACACTGTTTGTCTCCAAAATCATTACACCTCATGACTCGTGATATCTATCATAACTCAGCTATCTAGCATAGACAAAAATCATTGAATTATTAAACTAAAAGACGCCATCTGAACTACTCCCTCCGTTTCTGAAAGTTATTCCACTTTTCTGTTTTTGTTTGTCTCAGAAAGTTCTTCCACTTTTCTATTTTTTTTTTTGCTAAATGACTCATTTACCCTTTGTACTTCACCCAAATTACCACAACTATCATACCCCTCATTCTCACTCACCCCACTTGTTGAGGGTAAATTAGTCTTTTTCCATCTTTCTTAAAACGCGTGCACTCCTCCAAAGTGTTAGAACTTTCAGAAACGGAGGGAGTATAAAAAAGGAAGAATAAACCTCACACAAACCTACTCCATATAAACACGCTCCCCAACTCTACAAGCAAGGGAAAGAAATGAAAACAAACTACTGTGTCACTGCAAATACCATCTAATCATTCCCTCACCATGGAATTGT
>ONZK01002557.1:10217-22165 GCA_900322385.1 Pharnaceum exiguum | reverse complement strand
GTATATAAAACTAAAGTTAAAAAGTTAAACTTGAAATAACATCAAGGATTGAATAAATAAAACCTGTGAGTTATGATTTCAATACAAGGCTAATAATTCCAGTAGATTAACCTTTAAGTCTTCATCTTCATCTTCAAAATTGGTTGGAGAGAGAGTGGGGCGAAGGTGGCAGAAATTTAGAAATGATGGGAGCCAGTTTAGGGGAGATGAGGAGAGAGACATAAATTTGGGGGAGGAAGAAAGCTTATTTCGACTTGAAGAATTGATAGAATAAGGGAAAAAAAGAGTTCTTTTTATGCTGTTATTTACGTTAGGCTCCTCACACATATGTTTATTTACGAGATTGCCACCGTGAGGTGTACAGAAAATGGTACACCTCAGGTGTTCCTTATAATTTGCCCATATTAAGACCCCTCAAGAAAAACTAGCATATGAAGAAAAAAAATTATTCACTTGATTTATATGCAGAAGTTTATTTGCGTCGATATCTACTATTTAGACAGCTATCACTACAAGTCTGTCAGTATTGGATATAATAATAGATGATTAAGCCTTTGTGCTTGTTCTCCCAACTTTGTTCAGTTTAATTCAGTTCAGTTCACTTACTTTCAGTTTAGTTCAGTTAGTTCAGCTCGTTTCTCTCGATCGTAAGAAGTTATGACATTCATATCCATTGTAGTTCTTTGTATATAATTGTAAAGGTCTCATTAAGTAATTTAATTTAAGTCCAAAATTGATAGGTTTTTGATAAGTAAATATGTGTCCAAACAATTAAGAAAAAAGTTCATTATTTTTAGTTCAATTCAATTCAGTTCAGTTACTTTCACTTTAATTCAATTCAGTCTTTATAAGTTGGGGAGAACATGCCATTTACAAAGAGTAATTCAAACTACGTTAAAGAAGATATGTAAACTACACCAAGTATTATTGACAACGTTTTATATACGAATAGCTTTCATCTCCTGTCGCAAATACTTCACGGTTCTAAAATGTACGTTTTATATCTCCCCGTGGATGGAGCCCCTTCATAATCCATGTAACTTTGGGAAACAAACTTTTGTTTCATGGACGACTTATCGAATATATATTTTGAGAGGGAAAGAAAATCAAATTGTTTCAAATCGCGTGAAGAGTTGCGGTCTCCATTTAAAATCAATGTTCTGTATATTTCTTCTAGAACTACTCTTAATTTCTATGTTCAAATTTTTCACTCTCCTATGAAGGAAAATTCTTTTGTTAAAATGACATTTATGCGCCTATTTCGTTCAGCTTTTGATAAGTTATTTTTGGTTTGTTCGGTTCCCCATGTTCCTTTTAATCGTAAATAAGTTGTGACTTTGATACGTTTTGTATATCATTGTAAAAGTCTCAATAAATAATTTTATAAAAACCAATATCATTTAATAGGGTCTCAATAAATAATTATGTGTCAAAACAATAAATCAAAAGTTTCAATTCGATGAGCACATTACAATTTTGTTCACCTCATATTAATTTAACCTTTAGAAGTTGAAAATAATAAAAACATGCCTGGTATTGGCTTTCACCCACGTGTTACCCCTCGTTCTTGAAATAATTCAATTTTAAAACCTACATACGCATGGGATCAAAGGCGGATTAGGCCATGTGCGAGCGGTCTACTCACACGGAGCCATGCAAACACTACAAGAAAAAGGCTATTTTCAGACCGATTTAAATCGGTATTAAGCGTTCGGTCTCGAATTAGACATTGAAATCATCAAATAGAGACCGAATTAGTCTCGAATTGGGACTAGATCAAGTTCTAGACTGAATAAACAAAGGAATCATGCTTTTTCTTATAGTGAAAGTGCCTCTAATAAATAGTTTGAAAGTTTAAGGCTAATATTAAGAAATTCAAAAACGTTACTATATATTCCCATTTTCTTTGTATATTTTGACTTAGATTTGCGTGTCAAATCTCCAAAACAGAAGTTTCAATTGTATTGTTCTTCTTATTGTTGCTTAATATATAGAGTGCCTAGTTAGTATTTTATAACTTATAATACTCACACTGTGACTAATAATATTTTAAAGGTGACTAATAATAATTACTATAAATATATTGTGATAATTTGACAAAAAAGACTTGGTATAAACTTACATTGGGTGTACAAGAAACGGAAGCATTACATATATATAGATAAATTTTGAAATTGTTTGGAAGAATAAACTGTTAATGTATTTTTTTTAATGGAACTCGTGAATCATGGACTACAACAAAATGGCTAAGAAAACCTTCCAGTACTTTTGATTTTATTAAAGTTGTTGAAAGTAAATACTTCAATGCAACATTGCCTTTAGAATCTCGAAAGTAACCTCCATATTTTATTAAACACAAAAATTTGGGTGAGACCGTCTCACACTACGTTTAGTGTGAGACCTTTTTTTTTATAATACTATGGGGTCATTTTTCAGTTGTATTGGGTGAGACCGTCTCACACTACGGTTAGTGTGAGACGTTTTTTTTTTATAATACTATGGGATCATTTTTCAGTTGTATTGGGTGAGACCGTCTCACACTACGGTTAGTGTGAGACGTTTTTTTTTATAATACTATGGGGTCATTTTTCAGTTGTATTGGGTGAGACCGTCTCACACTACGGTTAGTGTGAGACGTTTTTTTTTTATAATACTATGGGGTCATTTTTCAGTTGTATGGGGGTCATTTTTCAGTTTTAACATGGGGGTCATTTTTCAGTTTGTATGGGGTTATTTTTCAGTTTTAACATGGGGGTCATTTTCAGTTGTATGGGGGTCATTTTTCAGTTGTATAGGGGTCATTTTTTCAGTTTTAACTTGTTATATATTTTTCAGTTGTATGGGGGTGATTTTTCAGTTTTTAACTTCAGCTGTATGGGGGTCATTTTTCAGTTGTATAGGGGTCATTTTTCAGTTGTATGGGGTCATTTTTTAGTTTTTAACTTCAGTTGTATGGGGGTCATTTTTCAGTTGTATGAGGGTCATTTTTCATTTGTATAGACTTGAAAAAAAAATTGAAAAAAAAAATTGGGTCATTTGGCCAGACCTGTCTCACACTAAGTTAGTGTGAGACGGGTGTACACAAATTTTCCTATTTCTTAAATAGGGGTAAGATTGCGTACATTATCCTGACCCCGAGCACCCTTATTGAATGGTGATTATATTCGGTCGTTGTTGTTGAACTCGCGAATCATTCATTTCACGATTGATCCTGTTTGGTAGTCAGCTTTTTGGGGCAACTTGTTCCTCCTTATCTGATTTAACCACAAAGCCAGCTGATAAGATCCAAAAATTGTGTTTAGTAATTAAATTAGCTGGTTTAGCTAACTTTTTCACCCAAACCAACTGCAAATTAACAAGTTGCCCTCCCCCATCTGGTTCACAACAACTTGTCAAATCTGCTAGTCGAATCCAACTATCCAATTCAACTACCACCTCCAAACAGGCGAATATTATGCATGACTAAACTATATGCCACCACATGCATTATCGCAGTAGTTACAATAAATTCAAGTGATATACGGAGTACATTAGAAAACAACTACGTAGGTAACCACGGCATGGCCATATATGGCTTTTGTTATCGTGAGTTTTTACTTTAGTTTGTGCATACAAGCAATTATTAACGGGCTTATATGGTAGGTAATCCCCTACCCTTTTCTTAAACACCTTTTGATATTAAAACACACTTGATAGTTATTAAAGGGCGGCAAACAGTTTGAAGGAAAATGACACTCATAATTTTTAATTCACATTTCAGTTGAATAAGTACCACCATACGGAGTATATAATTGACATTGATGAGTACATAGTAAGCAGTTGGTGCAGTATCAATTTCAGGCAGACTGTGTTTTGCTCAATCTCTCGTCATATGCGAAGTATGGTGCAAGAACTTTGTTCTAGTTCTAATTTGTGGTTGATAAGTTAATAACTTAATATATTAAGTGCTTGCTGTCAACATCATGCAACAGTTTGAAGTTGGCGGCTTGTAAAGTCAATTTCAAACACGGAGTACTTCATTGAACTATGAAATGCATTTGTGGAGATTGGCATACAACGTTGGCCCTGAATATCTTTAACATTTATCTTTCCCAGGGACGGCTTATTAAGTTTAGAGGCTCTGTGCCCACCGGCTACTTTGCTAACATAATTTTTTTTCCAGTACTGGTCACAAACCTTTCTATCGAAATTGAAAGACAGTAGTTCTGCATTTTGATAAAACTAGATAAAGAAACCCACTGCGTACTACACAAAAAAGTAAACAAATCCCACAAAACAATGAAATGAGAGCTGTTTTTTTTTTGATGGAAATGAAATGAGAGCTGTTTTAGCCTTTGAAAATAAAAATAGTATAATAAAGGAACACTATGTAAAGTTGACAACGCACCTTTACTTTCTCTATAGATCTATTATTCTATTGTAATTGATTGTTTCTCTTAATAGGCCCCGTGAAATAGCACAGTACAATTGTACCTTTACCTTTTTCAACTGCAAAACCAATACGAGTACAATACAGTGAAACTGATTGGGGCCCTATACAGGTGGGAGGCCCTGTGCCTAGACACCGCTTGCACCGTGTGTGAGCCGTCCCTGATCTTTCCCCTTTTGAATTTTGATATAGAGTGGCCGCGGGAAAGCTCAGGAATCCACAGCCGGCCAGCCGGGAAATTATATTTATTTAATTAATTTGGTGACATTGTTGAGTACATAAAATGAATTGACCGAATTCCCAGTTGAGATACTTGACGGAAAAGCTTATTTTTTGAGGATTAATGAAATAAATTTGATAGGTCCATCGCCTATAAGTTGAAAATTTTATCTTATATTTTTCAACTTTAGGTGATTATGAACTATAGCAAAATGGCTATAAAAACCTTTCAGCACTTCTTATTTTGGTGAAGTTGTTGGAAGTGAGTACTTCAATGCAGTAAGGGTCAATCTCGGAAACAACCTCGCTGTTTTCTTAAACAGGGGTATGGTTGCGTACATCCCGACCCCGAACACCCCCATCTAATGGGGATACACTCGATTGTTGTTGTTGTTGTAATGAAATAAATTTGATGTAAAACCATACAATGAAACACCTATATTTGAAAATTAATCCCAATATCCATGCTTGCCATTTTTGGTTCATTTATGTTCGCTTGAAAACTTTTACTAGCTGCGCTGCTCACATTTATCACTACTTTTTATTTTGCTTTTTGAGTGTCTGCTCGAGACTATGAGCTAATCTTCGCAGTGACCGAGTGCAATTGTATGAGAGGGGATTCAAACATTAGCCTTGTTCTTGCTTGTAAGAGATAATAATTATTTTATGTTAGAGAACGAAAAGGATATCGATACATATGGCAATACTATCATCTTTGTATAGATGTTAGTTACTCATAATAAATTGGTAGAAAAAAATAGCTTGCTTAGAACTGCAACAAGAAAGTAAAACCTTAGCTAGCACAAGTCAAAAGACTTGCAAAGCCGCTATATGTACTCTATACATTGATACAGAATTATTTTATATCAAGGAGTTAATCAAACTATTTTAATGCTCATGAAGAAAAACTGATACCTGCCACAATGATTGATTCGCTAGTAATTTAATCGTTCAAGTCAAGATGATATCATCTCGAACACATACGTTCCCCCCATTCACACATTTGCACCATTATATATAACACTCGCCTGTCTTTCTCTCTATGCGTCAACTTAACACGTAAACTAACACAAACCTACTCTATTCAAATTCAATTCGTCTCTCTTTCAGTCGTCCCGTCAACTATGATGTTGAGGAAAATGAAATCTTTCTCAAGCCTATCCAAAAAGTTGAAGGTGATCAATGGAGTTGATCATGAACATTCATGTAGGCAAGCTTTACTAGCATCATCTGAAGATGCTTCATCACCTACAAAGATCCCATTGGGATTCTTCGCAGTGTATGTTGGAGAGGATAGAGAACGATTTGTGGTGCCAACAAGCTTCCTTTCTCACCCCCTCTTCAAAATATTGCTAGAGAAGGCTTATGAGGAGTTCGGGTTTGAGCAGAAGAGTGGTCTAGTAGTCCCATGCAGTGCTTCGATGTTCCGAGAAGTGGTGAGTGCTGTGGAGAGTAACCATGGAAGGTTTGACATGAGGAAACTTTATGAAGAATTTTTCTAATCAATGAGGTGTAAAACTTAATTGGCAACACTAAGAGAGGCCAAAATTTTGAAGGTCTTCCTTACAATGTTTGTAGATAGGAGATGTGATCAATTTTAATAGGATATGATCGCACATGAACTAACATTTGGTATAGATATATATGTTGAATCATGTGTGATAACTTGAGGTGTGGCCGTTGCAGCTGTGATGTATAAAAATGGTTGTGCATTGAGCCAATGCCATCAATGTATGCATCATTTTTATTTGGAAAATGATCAATATATAGTACTATTTAATATCAAAGCTTCAAATGCTGTATTTTTCTCAACGTTAGTGCACCTTTTAGAAATTTAAAATCAACCTTTTTTACACGTTTTGGTTTTACACATTGACATAAGGACTCAATTCACAAATTTACCAAGATGGATACCATCAAATATTCCAATTTTCCCTTAAAAAAAATTCCAATTTCTACAACACCAAACCATCAATTCTTCAAATTTCTACAATATCGCACTTCGGTCACTTGTACTCCCGGAAATTTGTATGATGTATTGATGTAAATGCTGGTATCTGACTTGATAAGAGGATAGAAAATTGATGCATAGTGTTGTTCCTGATCACAAAATTTAGAACTGGAAGGTTTTTTAAAAAATATATTAAATGCACTTCAATTAACTTCTGAGACGATGTCTTGTGGTAAGATCTCCTCCAAACAAAAATAATTGGCCTGGTGTTTTGGTACCAATCACCAAATACCACCAAACACTGTCCTCTACTGCTAATTAAGTGATGAATTGTACACTAGCGCGCCCTTGCAATTCACTGGATTTAATTAATGTTAAACGCCTTCTACTGGTAGAACTTTGAGAAGAATTGAGGATGATTACAAAATAATGAAATTAGATTTACGAGCTCACTCATCTTTGGGGTTGACAATGTCTATCGAAAAGATTTGAATAGTACATTATGCTATGTTAGTTGTTGAAGTGTAATAGTTTATGTCGCCAATCAAAACGGCTGTCAATGCTGATACATTCCATTGTTCTGGTAGTACATGAGTATAAAAATTGTCTTCCCTCCAAAAAAAAAAAGATATAATATGTCAAAAGGATCAAAATTAGGTCACACCAACTTTTTGAACTCCAAATCTGGATATGATATGGACATCATTAGTTTGAAGATTAAGTTTTTGGGTGATAAGAAGTTCTGCATATACAACGCACCTTTCGTTATCGTTGGTATAAGACCAACTTCTAGTTTTGAAGTTACATGCATATACTGAGTTTTCCAGAGGGCAACAAATCTATTGTTACCCGTACTGTACACATGGAGGTCTTCTCCGTAGTTCTAAAACCAATTTGGCTGGCTAAGGGCTAATAATAACTGTAATAAGGATCAAGTCCGATCAAAGCCAGACATGCACATAGCTATGTAATTCAGTACTTTTAGAGTTGTAGCTATTGTATCATAAATAAAATATAAGTTGCTTTAATAATTTTCATATGGAAGGGTAACACTCTTCCTTAAAATTAAAGGAGTAATATCATGGCTAGAATTTTCCAATGGTTTGTATTGACCCGAATTCAACTCACCTTGATTCGGTCTTGATTTGCTTCATTAAATTCGACTTTGAATTCAATTCGAAACCAATTCACCTCGTTTGTTAATGGGGTAATGACTTATGAATTTTTTGAGTCATTAATTCGATTCGACTCGATTCATTACAATTCAATTAGATTTGATTGCTAATCTACTCAAAGAAGTGGTTTTTAAGTAGTATTCTTGATATACATGTAATATTCTTGATATACATGTGATTGTGTAAAGAATTATTTGATTTTGAAATTTAATGTACTTTTTTAACTGTACGGTGAATCATTTTTGTTCTATAGAAGTTATATTAATTAAAAAATGAATAATTATTGACATGAAAAAATAGTAATAATAATTTATAGAATAAAATACGTCTAAAAATTTCAATGGAGTTGATATATGAGCCAATTTGACTCCAAATTCATCTCAAATTGTTCAAAAATTGATTGCCTACAATTTGGATAAATATCGCACCAATTCATATTCGATTCGTCTTAACATCCATTGGTTTGAATTCAGTTTATAAATTTACATAATTCTCCCCAAGATCGATTTGATTCATTCCACACGGGTTCGAATCATGACTTGGGAATATCCAAAAAAAAAAAAAGAAAACCTCTTGACTTTGGGGCTAAAATCGACAATTATACATCAAGGGCATCAAATACACGGCTCCAATACTTAAGTGGTTGTGTCCCGGCCGAAGCTAGCCTTGTAAAATGTCTTTGTATGATCACTATATGCTCAATTAGGTAATGTTATCAATGTGATACTCGTTTAGTGACTACTCGAAGCAAGATATTCAAATTGTTTCTGGCGAATGCTCGGATGGTCGAACCCACTGATAATTACAAAAATTTAACGAGCGAATACGGTATGTACACTACTTGGGAGACATGTTGAACAATTGCTTTAGGAACATCATTGCCAACAGGAGACTGGTGTGGTTGTGTTTCTTTGAATTAAGTTTATATTTCTCTGTTTCATGACCCAATTTATGGCAGCAATTACACGAAAAGGAAACCCATTCATAATAAATTTGTTGTACAAGTTTTTGTCCAAAAGGAGTGCTCGATGAAATTTCCTTTTCTAATGGTTTGGAAACATCATTTAGCACCAAAAGGTCGGGCAAATGAAATATTTGACTTGCTTATGTATGTTATATTGATCAACGTACATTGGAGTCCCAATCTTACTTAGTGACTTAATTGATCGGAAATAGGGATCTAGGTATGGCAAAGTAACCAAAACAGGAACATTTGGTGACTTACTCATATTCAAGGCTCACTTGTGGATACCATGGTTTCAAGATGCAAGCATATTTAATAGTGGCAAGTGCCCTCTTTTAAGGTTTTCTCCTTAATTACTAACGCATTCTCAAATGGATATAGGGTACTAACCCTTTTTGAAATATATAGTACTTGTGGTGTTCCAACATGACTTCAACTTTTTTCCAATAAAGTCTACCTTTTCCTGTAATTTCAAAGATTTTCGCAAAACATGCCAAGCATAGTGTTTTTCCAATATGACACTTCATCAACAATATAATCAGAATTAATTTTGGAGAAAAATTAGAGATAAATTAAAATTTTTTTGGTAACAAAGGAGTATTATATAAAAAAAAAATTGTAAAAAGTGTGTCACCATAATGTTGAGTATATTAAAGGGGTGCTCAACACTTGTTCCTAAATTTATTTTGAACTCTTTTTTTTTGTTGTAATTTGAATTGAGCTGTGATTGAAACAATAGAAAATCATTTAAATTTGCGATAAGATGCAAACTATTTTAGGCCTCCGACTTAATTGGTGGTATTTTGGGTCGAATAATTTCTCCCACACTCATTATTGCCTTTCCCAATAATTTGTTTGGGGTGAAAAATATAGGCAAAATTGATGATAATAACCCCTACTTCAAGTGGGTTTCCCTAAATAATCTTACTTTAAAAATAGCCCAAAAAAATCCCCACTTGAGCTATAATAGCCAATAGTGAGCCGATGACTAATGTTCGTCATTTTTTCCGTCAATTTTAACAGGTTTTACTTCGTAAAAGAAAAAAATTATCAAAACCCCCAAAAAAGAACACATTCCAACCATTGTAGGGTAATGTAGAGTAGAGGGTTTAAAACATCATCAATCTAAAAGTTTGCATTTGTAATCAATCCAGCATCTCTACAACAAGGCCAAGTGATCATTTGCTAAAATAATTCATTCCAATTATCTCCTCACTACTACAATTTAACCCAATCTTCTCATGTGATGAGTACTAATCTCTCCCTTGAGTCCTTTTCCTCTTTCTTATCTCGTCACTTTCAATACCACCATGAACTTACCACCACAACCACCACATCTGACAACTCCATGTGCACCACACATGAAGCAAACACCAACACCGTCTTAAGGCAAAGCAACATCATGTCACCAACATACGATAGCCCATACGAAACCAAACCACCTTATCCACCACCCCTTAATCATATATTTGTTGATTTTCTTAAAGAAATTGTTTAACTTGTTTTTTGTTAGAAATTTGGTTAACACAAATGATGGATTCCTAGTCAATCGCGCGCCTCTGTTGCCCCCTCCTTTCCTTATCGCCACTTCCTTGATTGTTACCCCTTCCTTTTTTATCGCGGATTGATTGTCTGGACTTTTGGGTAATTAATGTTGCGAGAGAGTTACAAATTTCTGCTTTGGGAAGACTTTTTTTTTTTAAGTTTTTGGCTAAACAAACACTAAGGATGACTTCATTGATACTATAAACAATAAGAGGTGAAGGGTAGGGCAATTGAGTGGACGGAGGTGGAAGTAAGATTTTTTTTTTGCTATTACTTTACAGAAGTTATAAAAAAAGCTAAAGAAAATTGTGCAACATTGACTTAATAGTTAACGTTGTTAGAATTGGCTCATTACTGGCTACTACAGTTCAAGTAGAGATTTTTGTAGACTATTTTGCAAGTACACATTATTAAGATAAAATCGCTCGAAATAGAGATTATTTCCATCAATTTTTCAAAATATAGGCCTTGTTTGGTACATAGCGTTTAGTATTTTGTAGTTGTAAGAGCATTTTTGACTAGATGAAAATGCTCTTTGACATGTTTGGTAAAGAGTATTTTTGAGGGGCCAAAATACTCTTTGCTAAATGCTCTTGTGAACAACATTTTCACTATTCACTAATAATTACACTATAAAACTGCTAACTGTTACCAAACAACTCATACCTGCTAACCGCTAACTGCTAGTCAAACCTACTAACTGCTAACTACTAACTATTAACCGCTAACTGCTCATGCTTTCTCTCAAACAAGGCCATAAGCCCCATATACTCGGTAATTATTCAGGCAACTACCCACCTTGAAAAGTTACAAATCCCTCCCTCCTCTAGTTTAACTTATGGATGGGTGCATGACGCCGCTGTCTCCTCCTCTCATTTATTTCCCATCCACATTACTCCACTTCATGAGTATGCCTCATTAGTTTTCTCTCTCTCTTTCTCCCCCAACCTTCACCCCCTCTTTTTTTACTCATCCACCATTCCTCCATTTGTCCATAAATTGATCTCTCCTCTTCCAAACTTTTAAAAAATTAGCTATCCTCTAATTATTACTCTTTAAAACTATAACTCACTCAATTATTCCACCTTAATTTATTTTTCCTCAATGATCACTATTAATCCAAAAGGCCTCCTGGCCTTTAGGTACATAAATATTTGTGTCAATCCGTTCAATATAGGAGACGGTGCCATTAATGACTACATGGAGGTCACTAATGACCACCGAATCTATATTCTTCGCCATTAATGACCCCGCCTCGTATGTGAAACGAGTTAAACACATTTTTTGTGTTGTATCAAAAAAAAAAAGCTGTCACACAAATGGGCTGAATGTATTCTCTCATTTCCTACTTGTTATGTATATAAAGTCATTCAAACAATACAGTCCGCCCAACTGACTCACGGACCACTTCACGGCCCGTGTAGTTATTACGATTCTACGAATGATATTGGACTATTGGTCCAAGGAAACTTACCCGTTACCACGTAGCATTGTATTTGCTTGGAGAAGGGTTTTGCCAAAGTTAATAACGAAAAAGAAAAAGAAAAAAGAGCGAAACAGCACAAAATTCAAATCAAATGACGACAAAATAAAGTACAACAGTAGCAACTTCACTTCCTGACGAGCTAGTCTCAGACTCTCATTAATCACCTCACCTTACCAACC
>ONZK01002556.1:61538-74205 GCA_900322385.1 Pharnaceum exiguum | reverse complement strand
CAGTTTATATTAGATTAATTAAAGTCAGAGAAGTTATGCTCTATGAGCGAGTACAACATTAGAATAGTATCTCCGGACATGCCCGAGGCTAAAAAAGAATCCTAAATTAAGAGATCGTTTCAAATAAGTGGAGGTTCATCAAAATAAGCCGTAATGCACTCCTTCCTTAGCCATAGAATCGCTACCACATTGCTTGTGTGATTTTCATGCCAACAGACTATCCTCCTCCTCAAAGTTTTATATCTGCCAACCAGAACTTCCATGCATTTATAAATTGAAACTTCATGACTATTTATCATGTTTTCAATAAATTAAAAATTGTAAAAATTACATTTATAAATATTTAGTCAAACAGGTTGTTTTATTCAAATCGGGTTCGACTCAAATTTTTCAAGATTGGTCAGTTTGGAGTTCGGGTCTAGTTTGGTACTCATAAGCCACTTTTTTCGGGTCGATTTACGGGTGAATTTCGGTTTGGGCAAATTTCCGCCGAGTTTAGAAATTACCTAATGAGCCGGTCAACATGAAGAACTACTAAATGTCTAAAACAGTTAAATTACCTATTTTGCCCTTTATAATCACGGGTCATTCATTACTTCGTTAGTTCTATTTGCCAATTTGGTTCCTTCTACAGTACTTCACCCCACACCAAAAACCCCAACATACGCAAACAAACCCAGACGCACGCATACACAGCACATCACACCTTTTTTTTCTTTTCCTTTTTTCACTTTGCCTCCTTCCTTCCAAAGTTCCAATCGCAAAGCAGTAAATGCACCAGTGCTCTCCAACCTTAAAAACCTCAAACCTCTCAGCAGTACAATAATACTTCAACTTGACATCAACAAAAAAAAGTAAAACAAGTTGCGTAACTTGCCAACATAACAATACACACAAAACACAAACACAAAAAAAAGAGCCTGTGTCTCACTCATTATTGTCTCTGTTACATCAAATCAAAATCACCAATTAAACCATTTCTTTTTACCCAGAAAATCTCATTCATGAGGGGTTTTTCCTGGGGTTTTCTCTTCTTCCCTTTCATTTCTTTTCTTTCATTATTTCCCTCAAACCCCCAATAAGTAAAAAAAAAAACACTTCACAACATTCTTTTTTTTCTCTTCTTTCTTTCTTTCTTTCTTTCATTTTCACAGAGGAGAGAGAAAGCATTCCTCTCTCTCTCTCTCCAACCCAAAGTTCACCAGCCAGTCTGCCACCTTTCTGGGTATGCTTTAGTTTCAATCTCTGATTGTCTTTCTTCATTTGGTATCAGCAAAAAGGTAAAGACTTGTTCTTTTTGTTTTCATTATATGATCTTGGTAGCTTTATGATTCTTAAACTAATGTGCAGCTTTGAATTCTTTTGCAAAATTTGGGTATTGTCAATTTGTCATTGACATTCTTTGTTTGTATACTTGTAGTTTCTTTGTGCTCATGACTATTTTTTTTTATCAATTATTTGTTTGTATGCTAAAAATGGAAAGTTAGGTTAATTTGGAAAATGGGTTTTTGTTTTCCTATCATTTGGGGAGAACGTTATTGTGTTATTAAAGGTGTAGTGATTATGCTGCTTGTTAAATTATGTTTTTTTTTTGTTGCTTTTTAATTAATAATTTGGCGGTTTACTTACTTGAATTTTTGATCTCTAATGCTAGAATGTTGAAGAAGCCCCGAAATTTAGTCATTTGCTCCTATAGTAAAATGAAAAGAAGAATTTAGGCATAGAAGTTGTTGCTTCAGTATGTGGGAGAATTAGGGTTTTGTTTTGAAAGAGAGAATGGTGATTATTGTTTATACACAGTTAATAATCCATGTTGAGAAATGAGAACAGGTGGTAGTCGTGGACTCATAGGTATATACTAAAGAAATATCTTTTCTGCTTGTGTACTTGTATTCGAAATACGTTTTCGTTATATATGAACTTTCGCCACCGACCTCAGTGGTAGAAACTTATTCCCTCCGTCCAACAAAAGGTTCAAGTTTTCCTTGTGGGGGTGTCCAAAAAAAGGATTGTTTTTTTATTTTTCAAGGTGATATTTGAACCTACATATTTTGCTTGCGTTTAACTATGTGCCAAAGTGACGGAAGGAGTACTGAATTATCAATTTGACTTGAAAATGGTTGCAAGGGTTTTGATTGATATCCTTAATTCATGTTGCAGTGAATCCTTTCCAGAAAGTGGGTCGATTTGGATAATCTAAATGGAGAAGGTAGTTGGTGACCATACGGAAAAGGAATCGGTCAAAGAGAATGGTTTTCTGAAAGCGTGTCAATTTACTTCTGCAGAAAGTGTCTCCCCCAGCTGTAACGGTTCTTTGCGGAATGATTTTGAGGGAAAGGATATGCTCTCTCACGCAAATATTCTTCGTAGCCGAAATAAATTTGTTGAGGCTCTTGCAATGTATGAATCTGTTCTAGAGAAGGACAAGGAAAATGTAGACGCTCATATAGGAAAAGGCATATGCTTGCAGATGCAGAGTCTGAGTGGTCCTGCTTTTGAGAGTTTTAGTGAAGCGATAAGACTTGATCCGCAAAATTCATGTGCCCTGACGCATTGTGGGATTTTGTTCAAGGATGATGGTCGACTCATTGAAGCTGCAGAGGTAAGTCTGTCACATTGCTTGTCCATTTTGATTGAGTGCATAAGTTATGAAAAAAGTAGCACAATCTACTTTCTGATTAGAGGATGTTTAAGTGGCTATTGAATTTGATATGCGGGATGGCCTTGGTCTTTCCTTGTATGTCTTATCTTTGTAACTTCACTAAAATTTATACAAAATGCCGGACACGTTGTGTGTGTGGGATTCTGCAAATTCATTTTTGTCCTTTTGTGAAATATGCTGATTGAGACAGCAGTGTTGATTGCTTGTGAAAAATTACAAAGTTCTGATGTGCAGCTGGTAGAAGAATTACTAAATTGATTGGTGGATGAGTGTCTGAATTCTATGTGTATGTTGTGATATTACTAATTTTCGATGTCTTGCACTTGAGTAAAGATACACCAGCTCACAGCTTATGTTGGGGATCTTAGCCTGTAAGGGGTTACCTAGCCGGTGGTTGAACTCTTTTAAGCATCATTTGCTGTTAAGCCTCAAGAATGGAATAGGGTATTCATCCATTTGATTGCATGGCCAGCGGGATTCATGCCTGTGGGTATCTGTAGATGTGAACAATAGCTACTGGGATGTACCATGAATTAATATACACGTAACGTTGTGGGGAACAGAGATACTTACGAATGAATCTAACGATTTCTGAAATGACTAGGGTTTTGTGAAGTATAGGATTTTGGTGACATGGGTATCCTTGAATGTCACTTCCTTTCCTTTGTAAAAGCATGGTGAATCAGGAGTTACTGGACTTTGCCTATCATTAGTTTATATTTGAGCTCTAATCACATTGAGATGTATTACAAAGTTATTACTCCCTCCGTTTTTTTTATGCTTCCCATTTGATTTTGGCACAAAGATTAAGAAAGCTTTGAATTCTCCAAATTGCCCTCATTGTTTTCTTCTATTTTCACTTTCACCCCATCTCTTCCTCCCAAACTTACAGCCAACCCCATCTCTCTCCTACCCCCTTGTTTTAGTTATCTGATGAAAAACAACAAGTCCCAGTCTGGCATCAAACACCAAGTCCCAATCTGGCAGTCTCCCCCTTGCTCTTCTCTTTCTTTCTCGTTCCCTACTAGCCAGTAGCCACCCATCCCTACACCCCTATTTTCATCTCTCTCATCCCCCACACTTGCCCAACCCAACTGCCAACACCACCATACGCATATAAACCCCCGACTCACCGACCATAGGCAACAAAAAGAATACTCCTTATATTAGCAATTTACTAATTATTTTTTTCAGTCAAGCAAAAATCAATGATAATATTTTTTGTTGTTCTGTTTCTGAGATTTAAGCCTCCAAAATTTATCAAGCTTGTCTTGGATAAACTATGGGATAATGGGTTGTGTTCTTTTTAAAAACACGAGATATATTTTACAAGGTTTGGTATGATCTTGGATGAAGTATGGGATTGGTTTTGTTTTTTTGGCTTGATCTAGTTGAAACTTGAAGAATGGGATTTTTGATATATTATGTGATGTGTGGTCTGTGAGGTACTGTATGAAGTATGGGGTTGATTATTGCTATTGTGAATTTGTGATGTTAGTCTGGGTGAATTGGGAGGAGGACGGTGGATGATAAGTAAAAAAAGAGGTTTAGCTTGATGATGATGATGAGGACGAAAATGATACCAAAAGTCACCTGGCAGCTCATTTGTTGATTTGCGAGAATGCTGAGATAGAAAGAGAGCAATTTGTAACTCTTTGAACGAAAATGGTAAATGGCGAGGAAAGCATAGCAGTAGCACGTTTCACTTTCATCAATTGTTGTTGTGAGGGGCATAATGGTCAAATTAGTGATATTTTTTGACCCAAAAGGGAAATGGGAAGAACAAATGCAAACATCCCAAAAAGGAATATGGGAAGGACAAAAAAAAACGGAGGGAGTATCACATAGATAAAACATAAAGGGTTCCTGAATCGGCATTCTTTTTGGTTTAAAAAATAATACCATCCGAATGTTTACAATCAGCTGTGTTTTTACTCCTGGACTGTATTGCTCTTTTCTTCCAACTACTACTGCCACTTACCATTTCCAACTGCCTTTTTTATTTTTTTAATTTTTTGCCCTACTTCGTTCAATCTTCACCCCTTCATGGTATCAGACTCCTGCTACAGGAAATAGTTACCTTTTCACTTCCGGTGCAATTGAATGACTTTCATAACTCATATGTTGGAGTGACAAGAGAAGGCTAGATGCGCTCTTCATGTTTAGCTCAGAAAGCTTCTTATGATATGCTGCAAACTGCAATTTGGTTACTGAGACCTTGCTCAATACTTGTACAGTCATATCAGAAGGCTCTGCTAGCTGATCCGTCGTACAAACCAGCAGCAGAGTGCTTAGCGATAGTTTTGACTGATATTGGAACCAGCCTAAAGCTAGCTGGGAATACTCAAGAGGGAATTCAGAAATACTATGAAGCTCTCAAAGTAGATCCGCACTATGCTGTAAGTTATTGTCCAGGTTTTTACTTTTCAGTTTATGGAATTCAGAATTTCGCTGATTAAGATGTGTTCATGCATGTGGTTTGTGCAGCCTGCATATTACAATCTTGGTGTAGTCTACTCTGAGCTGATGCAATATGACACTGCCCTTGCATGCTATGAGAAGGCAGCGCTGGAAAGACCCATGTATGCAGAAGCATACTGCAATATGGGTGTCATTTTCAAAAACAGAGGAGACCTGGAGTCAGCTATTGCATGTTATGAAAGGTATACTTGTTTTTGGTGATTGTCTGATTTGTTTGTTCTTATTATTGTTGTGGTTATGAGCGTCTAGTATATATTTGGGGTTTCAGTTACATGTACCAATAACAAAATAAGTGATCATGTACTTTCGAGTGACATTGTGCACACAACTCATGAGTTAGCTTGTCCTGATTGTCTTTGATAAAAAAAATGTAAACTTTAACTGCTGTGTTCCTCTTATTTATCTTCAGGTGTTTGGCAGTGTCTCCAAATTTTGAGATTGCTAAGACTAATATGGCAATAGCCTTGACTGACCTAGGAACAAAGGTATATCTGCTGTTCATTTGGCCTATCTGTTTTTAAGATTCTTTGCAGCATTACTGCATTATCAAAAATCAAAATTTAAATGCCTCTGTGAGCTCTTGATTCATGTTTAGGCCTGGACATCATAATGTACCTCACTCTACTTTTTTTTTTTTTGTTTTGGGAGTGCTGACAAAGATTTGTAGTTTCGTAGTATATTGTTGATGCACATCTCATGTTGATGAGTCAAAAATTATACTTTGTTCAGGTTAAATTGGAGGGAGACATTGAACAGGGTGTCACATACTATAAGAAGGCTCTGTATTACAACTGGCATTATGCAGATGCAATGTATAATCTTGGAGTTGCATATGGTGAAATGCTGAAGTTTGACATGGTAAGTGTTGTCGCAAAGGGTTTTTGGTTGTCATGAGGATATTTATCCTTTCTGTCCCCCCTTTTTTTTGAAATATGTATCTGATTCTTGTTTTTGATCGACATAGTATCTCATGGGTTATGGTGTCTTTGACTTTTATTTCTGCTTTTACACCTTACAGTTCTCGTCGGTGAATACGAAATCAAAATTTACGTCTTTCTTTTTTGCAGGCAATTGTCTTCTATGAACTTGCTTTCCATTTCAATCCTCATTGTGCAGAAGCATGCAACAATCTAGGGGTTATCTACAAAGATAGAGAGAATCTTGATAAGGCAGTTGAATGCTATCAGGTAAGCTCATAATATTGTCCATACACTCTGGTCTTGGCTATGTATGGCTGGTATTATGTATTCTTGCTCTTATGATGTGGCCCTATCATCCTTCTCAACTGTTTTTTCAGATGGCTCTGTCAATCAAACCAAACTTCTCACAATCTCTCAACAATCTTGGTGTGGTGTACACTGTCCAGGTAGATTTATATATTGCAACTTCTTGACTCGTAAGATTAGACATGAGAATTTGAGATGGTTGGTATTGAACATTTTGTTCTACTGCAGGGTAAAATGGATGCTGCAGCAAGCATGATTGAGAAAGCCATTATTGCAAATCCCACGTATGCTGAAGCATATAACAACTTAGGTTTGAGTCTTATATTTGACTGTGGATACACATATCTTGATCTTTATTATTTTCTGCTCCTGAGTAATGAAACTTGATACTTTTTGCTTAGGTTTTGGGTCAACCTACCAAATCAAGGGCAAACTTTTTTTTTGAAAATAAAGCTAAAATGAAAGTTTATGCTTTTTATTTATTGTACAGAATATATCAAGATCAGTTTAGAGGAAAAGTGAGGAGTTGTCATAATTTTTAATTTTCATAATTTTTTTATAAAAGTTAAAAATATTTGTAAAATTGTACATAACAAAAACTATAAAATCAATAAAAGGGGGGACACATGGAGTCCCCCCTTTGGCTGCTCTGGCACATGAGCAGCCACATGCTCGTAGAATTTGAAAATGGTGACGGTTCGGTGCTGTTTTGGGTTTCATTTCCAGGCCTATCTGGTCCGGGTCTGCTTTGGGTTTGGGTCCGTTTTTTCGGGTTTGAGACCCTTAAAAAATCAGGCGGGTCGGGTCGAGTTTTGACAGGTCTATGACCATACGGCTACATTAGAAACGTGCGCGGTGTACTGCAGAAATGCATTTGGGAAACAAATATTCTGTTAGGCTAATGTTGATCAGTTTCATGTTACTTCTCTGTATGTGCTTTCTCTTGCTTCTGTTTTTGGGGGATGTGGTTTCTCGGAGATCCTTTTCCCCAAATATTTCCATATTATTATTGGAAAAATTAGCCAGAATAATCCCAAGTTGGTCCAAATATCCCACAATAATCCCAACTTCATAAATTACCCCCAATTGGGATTATAGGGGGCCAAATCCGGAAATCATTGGACTGTTTAGGGATATAGGGGGCCAAATTGGGATTATTGGGGGTAATTTACGAACTTGGGATTATTGTGGGATATTCGGCCCAACTTGGGATTATTCTGGGTAATTTTGCCTATCTTATTATGTAAATATCTTGAGTTGGTTGTCCACTTGTTTACATTGAGTTAAAGCGAAAATATTGTCAGAGTTGAATGTTGTGTTTTTTACTTGTATATGCAGGAGTTCTGTACAGAGATGCTGGAGAAATATCGCGGGCTATTGAAGCATATGAGCAATGCCTGAAGATAGATCCTGATTCACGGAATGCAGGCCAGGTATGTTATTTCCAGTTGCATGATGATTATACTTAGCAGGTAGCTGTCTCTTAGGAAAATCCATATACATTCTAGGCTTGAGAATGATATGACTTGGTAACTCTCTAGTCTGTTGATGAACTTGTTTGCAGTTATAGATCTGCTTAATTGCTCTGTGCTTTTGTATAAGAAGCGAGTGTGGGAAGCTGGCTTTGGTATCTATCGAAGCTGGTTAACTTATTGGAAAAGTTTAGGTTACAGTATAAAACCTTGAGAATTTACGTAGGCAAAACACTTAAATCTTTCCTGAGGACCAATTGTGAGTAGGCATGTTTGCCTTATTTTAATGTTTAGGAAGTAATCCAGGTTTTCAACTGGGTTAGTACCTGTTAGAAAAGTTTGCTGGATCCTTTCTGTAGTTGCTTGTGGGCAGAGATGTTGGGTTCTGTTTGGTGCTTAAGGTTGTGTGTTGACCTATTTGGCTACTAATCTATTTTCGCTCTAGGCCTGTTGCAGGATCATCTACGTGCTCTCTTTGTTTACAATACTACAGTGTCTTGTGTGTCTTCAGCTTTTTCACGTTTTGATTTCTAACTTTATCTGGGTTTCTTTCAGAATCGATTACTTGCAATGAACTACATCAATGAAGGGGACGATGATAAGCTCTATGAGGCTCACAGGTTATAGTGTACCTCATATTTCTTCCTTAATTTAATCTATTTAGGGAAATCTGCTCAGCACTTTTTTTTTCCCTTCTAGGGTCAGGAATTGTTCTTTCTTGTTGTTTCTTCTGATATGATAGCTCCCTCAATTAAGCTATTGGAAGAACCAACTCATTTCCTTGCCATTTCTAACCATGAGAAGGAAAAAGATTCAGAGAAATGATACATCTAAATGATGTATGACCAGGTCTTAAAGTTGAACATTGTTCACTTGGTTCAGCTTTGCAGCTTTGTAGAGAATGTCCTTTGGACAAATGTGAAACTATACGTTGCCTTTTAGACTTTCAGTACTGATCAGATATGTGGAATTGTGGTAGTGAATTATTATCCCATTGCGTTTCGGAGAATTAGGTTGTTCGCTTTAAACTCTGTCTGCATACCCGCGATGTTAAGTTGCTAGTGTTACATAAAGGTTATTTCGAAAAGCTTAATTGGTTTCTTCTCTGGCACATCAGTGGACTTTCTGCTTTAACTCCACGAACAAGTATATAGCAATTGTTCTCTGACTTTCTGTTAAAACTTAATTTTCTCTATGTATTACACATGTATTTTAAAATATGCATAGTGAATAAATTGGAACCTGTTGGAAATGAAGCTTTGCCAAAAGGATTAGAAGATCTCCCTATCTCCTATATTTTCTTTATGCTTTTTCTTCTGTCCCTTTCTAAATATACTTCTCTCGGTGTGTGCATGTTTTGTTTCTGATTTTTTTTCTTTTTCTTATGATGGAAGCTAATACATTCTGGTCTATTTATCATCACTCATAATCAGTGTAGTAAAACTGTTCTTCTGCCTAACATTGCCAAACCCGATGGTTATACTTTGCTTCTTTTTTTTTTGACACATACCTTCCATTACTTGCGTGAATTATCTTTATTAGTGCTGTGCTGTTTTAGTAAGTATTTACTGAATGGAGTTATACACCTGCAGAGACTGGGGCCGGCGTTTCATGAAGTTATATACACAGTGTATGACATGGGATAACTCAAAAGAGCCAGAGCGGCAGCTCATTATTGGATATGTTTCTCCCGATTTTTTCACCCACTCTGTATCATATTTCGTTGAAGCACCTCTGACACATCATGACTATGCGAACTACAAAGTAATTGTTTATTCCGCGGTTGTAAAGGTATATAATCTTCTTTTTGTTCTTTTAAATCCTCTGGGAGCATTGTAGCCCGTCTACATTTTCTGCATCATCTCTGTCTTAAGAGATCATTCATTTAAGTAAACATGATATTTCCCCATTGAGCTCTGATGTGTCAAGATTGAGGAATTTTGTATCTTGATCTCTGTCCCTGCCTGTGCGTGGTTATTGGATGTTTGTCATTTTAGATGTTATCTTTTTAGATGATTTACCATTTGAGAAAATCCCTCTCAGTGACAGGTTTCATTTGATCAATGATTTGATTTACTTCAGATTTCAGATGCTCTTTTACTGAATTTCTCTTACAATAGAGTGCTGCTCTAAATCTTTACTGGAAAATGTTTTGATTCTGCTTGTTGACAAATAGTTTAAGATGATGCTCAATTGTCCTGCCTTGATGACATTTATATTAGCTGTGGCTGCTGTTTTTGTTGTCTCAGAAGTCTGCTAATCCTTGTTGCAGGCAGATGCCAAAACATTGAGATTTCGAGAAAAGGTTGTAAAAAAAGGTGGGATTTGGCGAGATATATATGGCATAGATGAGAAGAAGGTCGCGCAGATGGTTAGAGAAGACAAGGTCGACATTTTGGTGGAACTTACTGGTCATACAGCGAATAACAAATTGGGAACAATGGCTTGCCGACCTGCCCCCCTCCAGGTAAGATCGAGTACACAGATATGCTTTAAGCTTATTCTCTGAACCACAAATAGACATTTTCTGTTTGTGGCTGAAAATTATGTAATTGTGGTTATTAAACATCTTTTTATACATGCAATCTGAATTCTGAAAGCATTGCATGTGACATTCCAAATGTCCATCTATGGACTATGGTTGTTTTTAGCTCTGTGTTTTGTGCGAAGAATGACTGTTCAGTTTTTTTTTTGGTAAAGAACTTAAATATTGATTGGTTTTGAATGTTTACAAAAGATCATAGCTTTCTATCAAAAAAAAAAAAAAGAACGATCAATAGCTGGTGGTTTTAATTGTCCTCATGCCATTACAGCTTAGGAGTGCCTTTGATGTCTTTTGTGAGATATTTTCATGTGTTTACTGTTTGTGAATTTATTCAGATTTGTTCATCCTCCTATTATCTCAATAGTCTGAGGGGGAAGTGAAGGGCCTGTTCAGTTGCCCAAAACAAATCCTATTTTTCTACCTCCAAATCCCTAAGTTCTCATCTCCTAAGGGAACAAAACAAAAACAAGCAAACATGTTCAAATAACACATCTCCTTCCTATCACAAACAAAAAAAAGGAACATCTCCTAACTTTACTGCTAGTCCACTTCTACAATTTGATCTCCTCCACCGATCTGCACAGTTCATCACTTAATTCATCTTTATAATGCTCACCAGTATCAATATCAACCATAACCACAATCCCTCCCTTCTCTTTCTCCCTCCCTATTAAAATAATTAAATAAATAGTCAATGTTTTTTCTGGAATGATGCTTGTTGGGATATAAGCGGATCTTTTGATATTGGTGGATATTTGAATGTGATAAAAGGGTGGAAAGATAGAGAGAGAAGATTTTGTAGATCTACTAAACTATGGAGGTTTGTGAACACCATAACACAACCTTGGTGGGCTCGTTTATAAACAAGGTTAGAGGAGATAATATTGGGCTTGCATGCTGTTGACAGTGACGATTGTGGGTGATGGTTGTGCGGTGAAATGGTGAATGCCGGTGGTACTAGTGATGGTTCGATATGGTGTAAATAGGAATGGATAGGAAACACTCACCAAACTTTACAAAGGAAACTTTGAGAACATCAAATATGATGTTTTGCAGATCTCTTTGTAAATGTGGAAAACACGGGAAATGAGGTTCCTAGAAATTTTTTGGAAAAATTTGTACTTGAACGCGTTTTTCGAAAACTGGAAATTAGAAACCGATAACATGGCGTGTTTTCTATAACTGAACAGCCCCGAAGTGTTTTAGAGAAACCCTTTTCATTCTTGACAAATACTAGTTGGCACGCTTGTGTGTGTTCTGTTAGTCATTGTCCTCGGTCATGTTTTTCTGGTTTTCTTTTGGGTTATAGGTGACTTGGATTGGCTACCCAAATACAACTGGTTTACCCACCATTGACTACAGGATCACCGATCCACTGGCTGATCCTCCAGATACAAAGCAAAAGTATGTCAAGATGTGTCATTTTATTCACTTCTGTGTACTCCTTGTATTTGTAGCACTTGATACAACATGATGTATTGAGAGTTTTACCTGAATTATCTGTACCAGGCATGTCGAGGAGTTGGTTCAGTTACCAGATAGTTTCCTTTGTTATACACCTTCTCCTGAGGCTGGCCCTGTATGTCCGGCTCCAGCTCTAAATAATGGTTTTGTAACGTTTGGGACCTTTAACAATTTAGCGAAGGTATGTTAAATGCTATGGTACAAGAGATTGTTGTTTTAGGCTTATGGCATTATGTTAAATGTTGAATTGTGGCTAACTGCCTCTGTGTGTCTAATTTTCTTCCAGATAACGCCCAAGGTTTTGCAAGTCTGGGCAAGGATATTATGTGCTTTACCTAATTCACGCCTTGTGGTGAAGTGTAAACCTTTCTGTTGTGATAGTGTAAGACATAGATTTCTTTCAACATTGGAGAAGTTGGGAGTGGAACCTGTGCGTGTCGATCTTTTGCCACTAATTCTTCTCAATCATGATCATATGCAAGCATATTCTCTTATGGACATAAGGTGAGAGTTTGGCTGTACAACATGTGTATCAAGATGCAAATTGTTTTTTCTTCTAATTTTCCTGGTGCATCCTCCCTTTATTGTGCTTCTTTTCTTGTATTGTTAAGCATTGTACTATAATCAGTTAGATAAGAAATGTTAATAGGGTAATCCTGAGTGGGTAGCTCAGTCAGTAAGACTTCTTAGATTTATTCTGGAGATCCCAAGTTCGAGTCTCCTCAGGGTCATTGGAGGTTTTACCGGTTGACGGTCGTTAACTTCAGGGCCCATGGGATTAGTTATAACCCATGTTATCTTTAAAAAAAAAGAAGAC
>ONZK01002556.1:48780-61081 GCA_900322385.1 Pharnaceum exiguum | reverse complement strand
GGGGGGGTATGCCGGTATGGACTATCTTCTTTCGGTTACCAGCGCAATTATTGCACACTGTGATCTGCTTAAGAAAGGAGGCCGTCTTGTTCACTGAAGCTTTACCATGGTTTATCGGTGAAAAAAAAAATTTCCTAGTCAAGAATTATTTTTGCTGACAGTATTTGTTTAGATAATGAAGTTGCTTTTGCTGCGAATCATGTGATTCAGTCTTTTAGTGCTTAACAGATAATGAGGTTGCTTTTAGAATCTTTTTAGTCCCAATCTTAGAATACTTTTACTTATGTCTACAGTTTGAGGGGTTTAAAGTTATGCTAAGCTTGTACATGTTATGTTGGTTATGAGAATCATTGACTTGGTTTCTTCTTTCTTCAGTCATAGTTTTGTTTATTTCTTTGGTCGCGCCTTTGTCAATTGACATGCGTTGATGCCAGTGGATTGATACTGTTGCATGTTTGTGAGATCGTTGTACTCATTATAGATGAAAGTCAGGCTTACTATTTGGCGTCAGTGGATTCTGTTATGCATTCTTCAATGTTCAAACAAGTTATAATAGGTGAATCCCCTTTGGTCCTTTCACAGTTACACATGCTGTGTAAGTCCCTTTTGGTCCTTGCTAGACAAACCAAATGGTTTTGGGCCTAAGGCTATGTTGTCGTTTTGGTGTGGACCGTTTTGCTTTGCATCTAGCTTTCAGTGGGTTGTATTAGAACTTTTCAATCCCCGACACAACCTGTTTCCATGATAAATAAAAATCATTTGTTACCTGTCTCGAGATTTTGCTTAAGCTGACACTTCCATAGCCATTCCTTCACTCTGTGGCCCATTTGCCTCTGCACCCCCACTCTGTGGCACTGCTGCCAGCTGTATTACTGCAGTCCTTTAGAGGTTCTCACATCACCATCTGTTACGTGGACTTTTTTTCTTTTCCCACTCCTTTATTTTCACCTGTATAAATGGACTTGGGTTAGTCGGAGGTTAATTGATCATCAACAGTGCGGCCTTTGAGGATGTCTTCTGAATTATGATTTAGCATTAAGTGTCTATCCTACCCTGAGTGGGTAGCTCAGTTGGTAAGACTTCTGAGATTTATTCCAGAGGTCCCAAGTTCGAGTCTCCTCAGGGCCACCGGAGGTTTTACCGGTCGTTAACTTCAGGGCCCATGGGATTAGTTAGGCGAAGCCTACATACCCATGTTATCTGAAAAAAAAAGATATCTTTTTGTCAATGTAGTTTGTATTTTTTGGAACCATATTACATTTGACATGTCATGCTACAAAATAACTTTTGTTTTAGATGCTACATAGATTGTTCATTGCATTTTGCTTTATGGTAATAGTTCCTTTCTCTCTTGTTGGAAGTGCTCTTAGCTTTAACTTTTTTTCTTTCTCTTTTCCATGTAGCTTGGATACCTTTCCATATGCTGGAACAACTACAACATGTGAATCACTCTACATGGGAGTCCCATGTGTTACCTTGGCTGGCAAGGTGCATGCTCACAATGTTGGGGTTAGTCTTCTTAAAAACGTTGGTAAGTACACTTCATTAAATAGACATTTTCTCTCTATTGACTGATTTAAAAACTTTGCTGCTATGTATATGATGCTACTTTCTGTGTATGCTGTATGTTAGCTCTGGCCATTGAATTAATTTTTTTCGCCATTATCACTTCGCTGAATTTTCCTTTTGCATTTCAATGTAACATGCATGTGCCAGTTTGAGTAATTACATTATGTACATTTTTTCGTGGAACTTGAAAACGCTATCTCTGAGTCAGTAAACAATTGAGCTAATGATTGATGGGGACGTGGTTAATGAATATGAACCTTCCGATCGGCAAATAATTGTGAAGCCTAATGATGGTGATGCAGTGTATCGTGTATGATATACTCTTGTGTATAGCTCTCAGGGTATAGGAACACGAAGGCTCATGATTTGTGATTAGATCTGGCGGGTGGGTACGGGTCATTTTGGGTACTGGTCAATTTCGGGTCGAGTTATTTTCAGGCCGGGTGGGGTTCGGTTCAGGTTCAGGCCGAGACATTGGTCAGGTCGTGTTGAAAAACCTCTAAACTAGAAGTTTATGAATTTTTAAATTATTTTTAATACAAAATAGATCAAAATGGGTATCTATCTATAGATAGAGGATGAAAAATTGTTATGATAATTTTTATAATTTTTTATTAGTGAAAGTTAGGTTTGATTATAAATTATAAAAGAAATTCAAATTGTAAAAGGGGGGACACATGGTCCCCACAGGCTGACACTAGTCAGAGACTCACAGTAGCCACTTTGTAATGTGGGCACATTCTGTGCCGTTTTGGCTGAGCCAAAACGCATGCCCAGCCAAAAGAATATAAAAAAGGCATTGTTTTTGTTTGGACTGACCCTACGGGTTGACGCGGGTACAGACCTGTCCGGAATTTCCGGGTTGATCGGGTTTGGGTCTATTTCGAGCTTGAATTTGAGACCATAAAATATCGGGTCGGTTTGTCGGTTTGGGTATATATGGATATACCTACATAATTTTCCCAATTTTCCATTTGCTTTTGGCATGTCGCTTAAGATAGTCGAATTGTGTGCACAAAATTGACTGTGACCATGCACTTTTTAAATGACCACTAAAAGATTACTTAGAACGGGACATAAGAAGTTTATTTATGGATGGACCAGAAAGGAAGATGGGATCCAGTGATACAGTTTATTTATTTGATAGAAAGTATGAATTAGCTAAATTGTGATCCAGTGAAAATTATGTCATTGCTGCCTGCAAGAATTAATTTTAAATCTATCTGAAATAATTTTGAAAATTTCTAGGCTGGGTTGTGTTATTATTTTAAATCTGTGAGTACGAAATCTAAACTTCATTGCAAAATAAGCAGCTCTTTGTAGATGTTCTTGCTGCTGAAACCTGATATTTACTTCATTGCAAAATAAGCAGCTCTGGACAGTGCAACAAGCACTTCAAGATGAAAGTCAGCCAGATTCTAAATTGTCCCTACGAGGATTTTTTAGTACTACAACTCTCTTAAATGTTACTCGTAATTCCCTTCCAGGAATGGTTTAGAACAATTCACCCCTTAATGGAAGACATTTGAAGACAGCACATTAGCAAAAACTTATCCTCTAGTTTCCCCTAGTTGGAAACGCAACCTCGTCTCCGCTCCTGTGTGGAAACTACGGAATTCCCTCTAGGCTAATTTTGAGTTGGTTGATTGATTAATGACTTAAGGTGAAGAAGTTGGGAGTGTTTCTGTGAACTTGTTGAAGAGTTTGAGGGAAAAGAATAAAATAAACACTATTTAGTACTTGATCAATGGAGTAACATCGACACATCGTTACTGATTGGAAATGAGAGTATAGTGATAATACGGCCTAATTTTCTTCATTAGGAAAAGGGCAAACCGTATGAAGTTGTTTATAATGCAACATAGGACATCTGCTTCATGTACAAGTCACAAGTTAGACGAATTTTCTATATTTAAGTTTTGGAATACCCGTTAAATGATTCAACTGCAAGGACACGTGGCAGGGAAGTCCCTGGCATTTTCTCCAATTCGTCACCAGATCACCTTATCATTTTTTGTTACCTCTTTATGTATTCCTTTCAAGTTTCAAGGGTGGTTGGGAAACTTATTTTTGTATAAATATTAACTTTGTCAGATCTGTCAGCGATTAGTCCTTGTGTAACTGTGATATGTGAAGAGAAAAGTTACCTTTTTGCGTGTTTAATCACCTATTTGTATTATATGTGCTGCTTCAGTTTGATTCTTGAATTTGAGTGATGACACTCAAGTGACAGAGGGATGTGTACTGTAATTCCCTCAAATTGGACCTTCAATATCCGTGAGGGGTATTGGATCTGTCAAAATAGAGTTCTTCATTGTATTATATCATATTTGTATTCTGGAGAATCAAGTTTGGAACCCAATGAGTTCATCAAATACTGAAGTTGATTGTTTGCTTCTTGGATGCAGGGTTAGCCAATCTTGTTGCAGAAACTGAAGAGGAGTATGTCAAGGTGGCAGTTCAGCTGGCTTCAGATATAGATGCCCTTTCAAACTTGAGGATGACTTTGCGAGATCTCATGGCCAAGTCACCACTCTGTGATGGACCAAACTTTATCCTCGGCTTGGAACAAGTATACAGAAACATGTGGCATAGATATTGCAAAGGTGACGTTCCTTCTTCAAGACACGTGGAGTTGTTACAGCAACAACAGGAAGCAGTATCCCAACAGGTGAATGCCGTACCATTTAGAGTTGTAGCCTCCAAGGAGGCTTCACCTCTCAAGACCAATGGTTTCAGCCCATCCCCGACAGCATTCAGTCTTGCCACCTCAGAAGAAAATGGGGTTGCCAGCTGAACATTTGACGTCAATTGTGGCTGGCTGATCATCTACTTTGCTGGTAGCTGTACTCCGGAGTATACTAGCCATGGTTCGAGGACAATTTTGTGGGACATCCAACATGTTCCTCCTTGCTTGGGGAATTCTGCAGGATGTTATGTTTTGGCCGTTTGTTGAGGATTCATGTATACTATTGTATCGACTGCCGGAGTGAGATGAGCAGCTCACTAAGTGGGTCTGCCGCACGATCCTGAGTTCAGGTTTCTTTTGGTAAGAACCTAAGGCAGTTGGAATCTGGGGAATTGAGCAGTGCAAAATGCGCTTCCTTTTCGCATTGTGCCCCCAGTGGGGTATTTCGTATAGGTCTATTTCAACTGTTTACTTATTCTCTGTCCATGCTTGTGTGGCTATGGGGGTCTTCATGACATTGATCACAATCACATCCTTACAAGGAACTATAATCGTGTATTGTTAGTCATGTATTTTTATAGATTGATTGACCAATCATTAGGTTGTTAGAAACTTAGAGAGTGCTTATAATGTAGGGAAAACACGAAGAATGTATAGAAGGAATATTAGGTTAGTTCTCATGTATTCCCTTTGCACTGTGTATGTATCTGGGCATTTGGCATCTATATTTGGTGCGGAAGGCAAGGCTAAAAGATAGCTGCGGGGTGATCGCAGCGTTTTGCTGAAGTTAGTTCATTATGACCAAGTTTTCCCTTCGGCTTTCAATAAAGTTTACCATTTTGAGATTTAACGTCTCCAGCGTGACTTGATTGATCAAGGCACTTGAAAACCTCCCTATGCCGATACACACCCAAATGACTACTTTATTCGGTGTGGAGAACGGTCATGTTCGTTCAACGTGAAATTTGAGTTCTCATTGTCTGCTGATGACATAAGAGATTGTATGGTTTCAAACTTTCAAAAACAATTATTCAGCTCAAAAGGGATATGTTTCGTATTGTCCATGGCCTTTTGTGTCAGGTAGACATCGGATGATAAAAGAGTTGGTTAAGTAGTATAGAACATATTTTTAACCCTTAATGTTCGGGGCTCAATTCTCATGGTTGAGCGGCATGTAGGTCACAACTCACAACTTGCCAACAATTACTCCTCGTATCAAGATTATACTGTATGTAGGCACCCTTAACACTTGACCCCTTCACAGGCATGGCTAGTTGGTTACAAATATACTCATAGGATTGATCTTTGACAGTCCGATTGGTATTGCCCTGTCAATATCTTTCAGAACATTTAGTTTCGGGTCGACTTTGGTGCAAGTTACGCTATATGATAAAAAAAAACGAACATGCACTTCCAAATGTAATTAGAAAAATAGAAACAATATTTTCAACTCTAGGAGACTAGGAAATAGACAATTTATGCTATCTTAGCTCTTGCGCAGTTGCACTACGAGAACAATATTACACATTAGGTAAGAACGTTAGCATAATTCTTTTCTAAAAGGAAAAGGCTTCACTTTTTTTTTCATCTGCTGCTCTCTTTTTTAAATTTTTTTTTAGTGCAAATCCAAGTGTCGAATATTGATCAAGATACAGCAGAGTATGACTACACCGTGTATATTGTGAGCATAACACAATCGCTCAAACTCATCCAGTTGATAGTACAATGATTCAGTCTTCAGGTACTGCATACGTAGTACATTGGGATTTAGGTGAGTCACTAATCAGAATATTAGGCTATAACCATAAAAACATTGCGTTTGGAAAGATCACTATACTGACAAGGTCCGATCAATCCTTCACATAGGTCTTCATTATCTTGACATCATGGATAGGTCTGAAAAAGATGCAGATAAATCATGAGTCATCAAACCAGGGCATTTTATGTTCCTACGTAGTAAACATCTTTGAGACAGTTTTAACTAATACATGGCTACTTTGCAACCAGTATTTGGCCAATAGAAGACGTGATACTTTAACAACCACGGGGAATGGAATGCAAATGGAAACATTTTATACCCATCCCTGGGAGGCTAGAATAGAGAACTAGGGAGGCAAGATGAATAGGGTTTACTCAGCCATTGAATTTAATTCTTAATGGAAAACCAACATCCTCAAACACGGGGAATCACATGTTGTTATGGATACAAAAATCAAAATTCTATCAAAAATGGGAAATCATTTGATGACATGTGACAAACATCTTAATACTAGATCAGTGATAATTACAGTGGCATAACAATGTCGACCATGATCATGAGATCATCCATAAAAATGAACATTCAAGATATCTGAATTTGCAGGTTAGCATAAAGCATACAAAAGTTATTCATAGGACCCTAAGCATCTGTCATTATAAAAAAAACCTTCCCGTACCCTTTACCAAGTTCATGCAGTAGGCAGCAACTAACACACTTCAAACCAGAAAAGGAGGGCAAAACATTAAATGGAAAAACAACAAACCTGTCAGTATTGTCGGTCTGCACACTACCAAGCCTCTTAATGATCTCCATTCCTTTAGAAACCCGTCCAAATATTGTGTGCTTTCCTGGAAAGTAATTAAAAACTTTTTAGAGTATGTTTTTATAGATCTCTATTTTCTTGTGAGCATGTTTGTGTAGAACGACACAAGGTACTCCAAAAAAGAAAAACAAGGTACACATAGAACTATGCGTTCTGTGAACATTAGAAGATAAAACATGTAATCTGGGGCAAGTGGGCGTCATATAACACACAATGGGTACTTTTTTCCAGTAGAGCACACAAGATGCACAGGCCTCTTTTTCAAACAACAAGATTCCACGAGAAATAAACTACTCCATGACGTTCACAACAAAGTCAGAAAAGTACATGTTAGAATGTCAGATAAAGCAAATACTATAAAGGTCGTCAATTCTAGCTTTTGATGACTGGGCTGTTTGCCATCTTTGAACAAAAACGAAACATGTCAAAGGAACAAATCTCAGTACATCTCAATTCAAGTGACTAAATACGCAGGCATGCACTCACATACATGAAATGACAATCTAATTTCAGACAGAAACGATACACACTGCTACACACAAATCAAACACATAAAGGCATTACAAGAACCATCCAAAAGCAGAAATGCATATGGCTCAAGCATACCAAAGATTTACACATAAATGCGGTTTCACGATTTCAACTGTAAACAGATCACGATTCATGAGTAAACTTCAATTGACCTCCCTGACTTGAACAATGATTGAAAGTTAAAAATGATCAATGAGAACTATAATTACCATCAAGGGTCGGAGTAGGTGCCAAAGTAATAAAAAACTGGCTTCCATTGGTATTTGGACCTGCATTTGCCATGGACAAAATGCCAGCACCAGTATGCTTCAATTGTGCATGTAACTCATCTTCAAAGCGTTTACTGCAGTAAATTAAGAAAAAATCAGGACCTAAACGTAGGGTGGAACCCCATCAATCACAATAAACATGTTACGGCAATTTGCATCCTATTTCTCTAAAATTCTCTTATTTGTGGTCCTTTATTATGGCCAACAACAACTAACATACATTTAAAAAAAGTTGATAGGAAATCCCCATACCAACTATGTGCCGCATCCAGACAACACACACACAATTATATGCGGGTGAGAAAGAAAAAGCATAAACCACCCCAAGCCCATTGTCAAAGACCCAAAAAGAGTGCGTAAAGGGCTGTCAGATACGTTACACATACAGTTGTACAAGTATTTTGTGGGATAATTTCCAGTTATGTATTATTACCCCTTACCATTGAAGTATCATGTCTCCACAATCTATAGGTCAGTGAAGCTAAACGGGAAAATGTGTGAACCTGTTTCATATATGAGACGGGGTAATTAATCAACCTTGTTTATCATTAGTGGCCCCGTCTCACACATTTTTTTGTGGAAGACAAAAGAAAAATAAAAGTAAATGATTTGGCACCGAACAATAGGCAACTTTTCAGTAAACAGGAAAACAAGCTCAAATGAACTTCACTCATTTGTTATTTCACTTTGAAGTATCTTCTACAAGACAAAAAATTGTGCGAACCCGTCCGTTTCATATATAAGACTGGGTATTAATGACCCCGACCCCCCTCTATCCAGTCTCATATATGAAACGGGTTCACCCAAATTTTTCTACTCCTATAATTCAACCTTTCGACACAAGACCCAATCAATAAAATAACTAGTAACAAATAACATGTGACATAAAAAGCACAAATAAAGCTAAACAAAAAATATTAAAACATAAAAAAAAACATAAAATTAATGAATACCCATACCCACCCATAAATGGATTCACCGCCCCTTCCAGTACCAGTAGGATCCCCTCCTTGCACAATAAAGTCCTACAAACAAATAAAATAAATAAATTACCTTACAGTAAAAAAAAAAAGTGGTGGTGGGGGGGGGTGAAAAGAAAGAAAGGTTATTACTTTGAGAATACGGTGGAACTTAACGCCGTCGTAATAACCCCTACGAGATAGTTCCAGGAAGTTACGGCACGTTCTTGGCGCGTGCTTGTAGTAAAGCTGCAGGAGTTTTTAAAAGAAAAAGGAAAGGAAAGGAAAGTCAGTGAATGGAATTATAAAAAAAAGGAAAAGGGAAAAGGGGGGAAGGGAAAAGGGTTAAGGACCTCGACAGTGAAAGGACCCATTGAGGTTTCTAGTGTCACCTCCGGTGGACTTCCGTCTGCGCTGGCCCACATTTTTTTTTTTTTTGTAAGAGAGAGAGAGAGAGGAGTTTTGTGAGTGCAAGTGAAGGTGTTGAACTGTTAATATAACTTACTTATTGAGCTGACGGTGAAGCATCATAAAAGTTGGGTTTGTGTTCGTATCACATATAAATGGGCCTGGGCTAATATTCTTTAACTCATTTACTCATACCCATTCCAAATAAGTACGGGTTCAAATTTCCCAACTTTGTTTAACCAATTATATAAACCGGTTCAAACAGCTTAAGCGAGGTCTTGAGTTCGAGCCTCAGCGTATATAGAGACCTTTATTGAGAGACTCACCCATCACAGCTTGGTGCGCGACCCGAGTCGGGTTTGAACGTAATCGGATCGAAATTTCGGTGAATCAAACAGGCAATCAAAAAATTATGTAAATCGGTTAGGTGGTCGAACGGGGATTGAACACTCGATTGTAGTTATTGTTGGTTAGATGGTCGAAGGAGCTTCCCTTGAGAGGATAATTTTCTAATCATTATTTATTCCTTACCTGTATTTTAAAAAAACTTATTAGGTAGATAGCCCGTTGATTTTTTAATTAAAGTTCAATTAATTTTAAATTAAAAAAGTACGTGATGCTTTCTTAAGCGAAGTTTGTTTGCGAAGTATGCAATTCTCTTATACTACATGTTTTTGAACAATTTAACCCTTATATTTTCTCTCTCAAGAAAAAATCTTCCACTCTCCCTCGACCGTTTTTCTTCATTCCCCAAACCCCATTGCTCCTTTAATTATTTTTTGGTCGGAAAATCCCCATCGTATTCCCTAATTGATGCCGGTAAGAAGGGATACGGAGTAGTCAGTGGATTAGAGGTCCAAGTTTAGGCAGTGGGGGCGGTTGTATGTGTTGATGGAGATTTAAGGAAGTCGGTGACATATGTGGGATTATTTGTTAGGGATTAAATCTTATTTGTGGGTATGTGTAAGTTGTGGGTGCCCAAGCGTTCACGGCAGCCGGGGGGTCTAGGTAGGGAAGAAAAGGGTATCTTGCATATACTATGCTCGCCTACAGCCCACCAACCTCATCTACTCTATAATTCCCGATTACTCTAACATCCCTAATGTCCCACCCATGACCCAAGCGAGACCCCGATCCATAACATGTCATCACTTAGTTTGAGACCAACCTTTCTTTGTCCACTCGAGCACTTCTCATAGTCCTTGTGCATCAACACATACCCAGAAATATATTTTATTTGGCTCCGGTCAAAAATATGGTTAATTGGGTACATTTGGCATCGATTTGAACTTATTGGGTATATTTGGCATCGGTTTGAACTTATTAGGTATATTTGGCGGTCGGAATACTTAATGGGTATATTTGGCGTTAGGTGTCCACTAAAAAGGCATATTTTTGGTTGTTCGGGGCTACAATGGCTATTAAAGCCACAAGCCGATTACCGTCACCGAAAACACGATAACAGAATTGTTGATGTTAAGAGGAGGATGACAATGGTCAGAAAACATTCTAGAAAGCTGTTTGTTGAGATCAATCGAGGAGGAAATGGTCAGAAAGACAAGTGTGTGTCTCAATAATAATCATGTACAACCAGTTTTTTTAATTATTGAAATATAATAATATATATGGTACGTTGGATTGAAAATAACAATTGGTTAAACCTGCAAATGGCGGCTTAGAATTTAGCGAGGCCTTGTGCGGTATATGTGTGATATATGTGCGACATATGTGCAGTACATATGCCTTTTCGTTTTAGTTTTATGGCCAACTAGTTTGAACCCCGTGCGATGCACGGGGTGTGTTGAATATTGTTTACATAAATCTTAGACTTATGTTATTAATTGTGGTTGTTAGTTTTGGTTAGTTGCTAAAAGGTTGATTGCGTTAATCTGGATATAATACTAATAAGTGAATTGATGGTGTTTAATCTTGATATAGGTGGCAAATGAATTTGTGTATTAATAGCTTGAGTTGAAATTGTCATGTATTAATAGTTTGAGTTAAAATTGTAAAAGAATCGGGTGTGTACATGTCATATTTGGTGTGTTCAATTAGGTATAACTTCAAACTCTATCTGGCAAATATTGCTTCTTCTTTTTTATTTTGCCTTTTTTTGTTTGGACTCGAAATTGGAACAATTAAAGTGATATATGATTCTATAAGGCGAAATTGCTGAGAATAATCCCTATTTGGGGTGATTTTCCCACAATAATCTCTACTTTGAAAATACCTCACAATAATCCCTACTTGGGACTTAGTAGCCACGAGTGAGCCAATGATAATTCCGTCACTTATTCCGTCATTTATCCGTTATATGTTAACTCGGTCTCCTTCCAACTCATTCATTGAACTCAACCTTCTTCCCCAATCTCAACTCTCATGTTTTGAGAATATCTAAGATAATTATCTGGGATATTTAGTTCCACCACTGAACAATTGGCTTTACAATTGAAACCCCATATTTCCAGTTTTTGCATTCTTCATGCAATTTCATTTTTTTAACCCCGTGATTTCCATCATCTCACTTGCCCTAAATAAATGCGGAGAAAACTAAGTTGTCATCTTTAACAAGAGATGACATAGATAGTTTTAACCATAACCACGGAAGCTCAAATCGAATTTCATTAAAGTTGATTAAACACTAGTTATTAGTGGGCACTTTAGTAATCAGGTGGGTCATTTTTTAGGACAATCTCAAGCCAGGAGACCCATATTGCAACAAGCTAATAATATGTGAAACAAACCCATCAAATTATACGACACATTCAAATCTAACTCTACGTAGACTGCATTTATTATCATTGCCTCTTTTCTTTTCTTTTCTTTTTTTTTTTGAAGAGAAAGGGTTTGGTATGGTTGTTGTTATTGATCCTGAGGAGAACAATATATATGGAACAAAGAAATCGTTTCCGGAGAGCAAATCGTTGAAAGGAAATAAATAACAATTCTTGTAAGGATTTTTGGTGGACAGAGAAATTATCAGCCAAGGTACCACCATTAAAGTCGATAGCAATGGGTAACCCTCTAAACCTCTCTTAGCCTCATTCTTGAGAATATATGAATAGATGATGAGCCCTTAGTGTAGATGCTACAAGAATGTTTTATATCACTAATACGGGGAGAAGTTTTTAGATCTATATTAAGATAAGAATAGATGAGAGATAGTGTTGGAGCACTTGATGATACACAACTGTAATAATATTCAATGTAACAGTAAACTTCGTCAGATTCCCAGAGGAATGGTGACTTAGTCGCTTAAAGCCAAGAGAAATAATGAGTTCTCTGAAGCAACTT
>ONZK01002556.1:1356-15226 GCA_900322385.1 Pharnaceum exiguum | reverse complement strand
GGGGTGGGATATGGCAAAGCAAGTGAAACAAGTAGGGAAGTATTTGTACAGGATCTCATACATAGAGAGACTAGAGAGTAGCCACAATAGCGATAGTCAAGCTTTGGAAGCATTCTTTCAGTTTTGTACATGTATATATAGTAGACTCCATAAATTACAAACACAAAACGAGATTGATTCATATTATTTATTTCTTTGATTTGACTACTTCTATCTTCTACATATTTTAGCATGGTACAAGGTAATTTATCATAATTACACACTCCTCTCCAAAAAGTCGTTACTGCTACATTTATATTCAAATCCTATGTTTCCTGAAGTGTTTTGAGACTGCCAGTGCTTATCTTAAAAGCTAGCAGGTAGGACTTAGGAGTGCTGTGAGCTAGTTGTATCATTTCTATGTTCCTCTACATCATTAATCTCGGACAGAGATACCTCGCTAGTCGCTTATGGACCCATGATTAAGAGATATTGTGTTCTGAGTAGGCGAAGGCGCCTCTAATTCCATGTCATTCTGTACCACAAAAGCAGGCTGAGAAGCCACAGGAAGCGTGACAGAGTAGCTATTTAGCATCAGAACAACCGATGACATGATAGGCCTTTGGGTTGCTTTTTCTTGAACACATAGCAATGCAATGTGTATGCATCTCAACACTTCAGTTGTATTAAAATTTGATAATCTCGAATCCACCAGCTTTAAAGGATTACCGTCCAACCAGTTTCTCCAAGCCTGAAAATAGAAAACAAAAGGATATTGTGATCCATGGCGATTACGCCCACAAATGTTGGTGTAGAATCCAACTGAAAACAGTTTATTGAAACTAGCTTAGTATAGTATTGAATTTGCAGCTTACAAAGTTGAGGAGATTGGTCCGCTTCTGTGCTTCAGAAATGCTGCCAAGTTTTTGGCCACTTATGATCTCCAGAACTAACATTCCGAAACTGAAGACATCTGACTTGATGGAATAATGCCCATACAGAAGATACTCCGGAGGCATATAGCCGCTATGTATCCATACACGAGGTAAGAATTTATGATGTTAGATTTTACAGTTAGCTGCCTAAATGTTTAGTTCACTCAATCATGGATTGGCAGTAGAATAATGAGCACTTACTAAGTTCCTGCAAGTACACTTGCTGTGGCATGGGTTTGATCTTCTTCAAACAAACGCGCTATGCCAAAATCCGAAATCTTTGGTTCGAACTCTGCATCTAAAAGCACATTGCTGGCTTTTAGATCACGGTGAACAATAAGTTGTCGAGACTCTTCATGAAGATAAAGCAGTCCACGTGCAATGCCTTCTATGATTTTGTAGCGCTTTTGCCAATTCAGATGTTCACACTTGGTAGAATCTGCATAGTCACGGTAAATACCGGTCAATATATCCTATATTCCTATGCATGACACCATGAGAAGATAGAATCAACAATGTCTAACATTACCATATAGGAAGCAATCTAGGCTTTTGTTGGGTACATATTCGTAGACCAGAAGAATTTCATCTTTGTCTAAGCAAAAACCAAGGAACGTCACCAAGTTTTTGTGTTGCAGCCTGGCCATTAACAAGGCCTCATTCTTGAAATCTTGTTCCCCTGAATTTCTAGCCAGCCTCTTCACTGCTATTGCTTGTCCAGTTGGAAGAATACCCTTAATTTCCATCAAAACAACATAATTTCAATTCTTACATAATGAAATTTTCATGAGTATGGTCATGAGTATTTTCATGAGTATGGTCATGGACACTGAGTACATAAAAACAAAGAATTGGAGGTTCTGGTCTTCCTTAATCTTGTTTTCTCTTCAAGTATTAACAACTTATGGTCTATAACTCTATACTGAAGTACTCTCTATACATAGGGGCGCGCAGTTCAGCGTGATGTCTAATGTAAATGAGAGTTTGGAGGACTACTGTCATCTTAAATGTTTTCATGCAGGAGGAAAATTTATGGTCTCGCTTTTAGTTTTAATATCTAAGAAGTGAGCTTATGAAACTTCAGAAATCATCATTACTAAAGTGCAGGCTAGGGAAAACCAACCTTGTAAAGGGTTCCATATCGACCTTGGCCAAGCTTGTTCGCATCAGAGAAGTCACTTGTTGCAGCTCTTAAAATTCCAAAGCTCATTTGCAAAGACTGAACCATCTTAGATTCATCTTGATCTCCCTCTAATTTGCCTTCAATAAACCCAAGACTGGAATCAGAATAGCAGCAACAGGGATACATTGACTTCTTTTTAAGTACTATATTGTTTGTCATTCTTGTAACTTACTCTCTAATTTCTCTAATGTCTTTCCACCCCTACACTTCAAGTAAAAGCATGTGATAACAAGGAGAATACAGGAGGCAAGTACAGGGATGAGAATGATTATCAGCACTCTTGCTTTCTTCCTTCTTCTTCCTGCAACATTAACAAACTCATCACTTACCCTGAGCTATCAGTTTTTTTACTGATATAATAACATTGTCATATACTTTCAAGATTCTTGTGATGATTTAGTAGCAGTACCTCCCATATGTTCTCCGGAAGAGGGTGGTGGTGACAGCGTCTGCAACATTGGTGGAAGAGCACTCACAGGACCATAAAACCGATAATTTTCATACCGGATACTACAGCTCGGACTAAAAATCCGAGCTCCTTGGTTGCCGAAGCAACAATTTTGAAGAGTATATGTAATACGTATGTTGAGACAATTGAAGCAATCAAACTCTTGTAGATTTGGTGTGCACTCAAGCAGGGCGAAAATCTTCTGTTTTCCGCGAGTACTATTGACATCAACTTCTCCTGTTGCAAACTTGCGGCGTGAGTCGCCTGATGCAGCCTGAATAGCCAATCTATTCAATAAGGCCACAACAGTGTGGTTGTACGCTTTAAGGTCCAACTTGTCATGGTTAGTTATGTTGAAAGGAGGAACAAAAGTCACCCCATTGAAGATGTTTTCATTGGAGTACCATATCATGCAATCCTCGTACCATCCAACGGCGTCTCTTTGGTTGGGACACTCTTGGGTGATTTTGGCTCTTGCATACCCAACGCATGTGTGGCAGTCAGACACAGAAACATCAGGTCGACATAGCGCGATCCCATGAACTTTATCGCTGGTTTGGCCGACAGAAAAGTTATAGAAGCCGTAACTGATATTGGTGTTGGAAGTTATGGTGGAGAGGAGAGTTTGGAGATTTGCTCCATAAGGGCTGTTTTTGGTATAGTTTCCATCATCGTCTATGCATTGATAGGCGTTGAAAGCAGGTTGGGCCGTGACAGGAGAAGCTAGTAAGCAGCTGAGGAGTAGAATTGGGAAAATTGTAAGTTGTTGCAGAGCAAGTTTTGATGACTTCATTATTGCAGCTTTGCAGGCAAGTGAGTGAGGACTAGCTAGGTAGTTTTTTTTTTTCTTTTTGGGAGCTCAGAATGTGAAAATTTGGATAGTTTTAATTTGACACGAGTTTGAACTTTAAACATTGAAATGAAGCTGATGAGTATTATAATTAGTGTGTGATTTCACTCGTGTATAGTACACACTACACAAGCTGACTAATGGCTGCTTCACTGTTTGCTAGCTAAAGTATGTGTCGTGTGCTTTGGGTTGGTCAAGTCTTTCGTGGTTGAAGGGTTGGAAGCTGCTTGGAACTAGTTTTAAGTCTTTTAACTGGCTCTTGAGGTCTTGTGTGACCATATTGACTAAGACTTGCTGAAAGGCACATCTGAAAGCAAAATCAGTGTTTCTGTGGAAATTCCACCTACACCTAGGTAGGTCAAAGAAAGTTAGTGGTTTTTCAATTCTAACGACACATCACACACGTAATGATGTGACCATTTATTCATGGTACTTAGAAGACTACAAGTCTACTCCTACATATTCACGTTTATTATTATCTAATTAAACCCTTGAATTTTGTTTTAGCCAAATCGCCTTTCCGCTACTGCATCAATTAACTTGTATTTTTAGAGTGATATCAAATCATTGATTTTCTCTTTTGGTGTGAAGTAAGCAAAACTGCAAGCAATGTTAATTGTGGTAAAAATTTCCGGGGATTTATTGTGATGATTTTGCACACAAGTGTGCCAAGCCAGTTTTTTTTTTTCGGCATAACCAACTGTGCCAACCTAGAATTGATCCAATGTTGTTGTAACATTTACAAATGATTCTGAACTTGATATCAATTTATTACTAAGAAAACTTCTGTGTATTTCTGATTCTGAAATTACACAATAGCTCACAACTTCAAGTAAGGGTGGCCGTAGTCACATACATCCTTAAGGCAACCTCTTTCCATGAGTTCATCTAGCTAGCTCTGACCACCCCTAAAAAACTAGCTTTAACCTTATACATGATCTTTTTGGATGCCCGAAACTTGTAGAAGGAAGCTACTTTACCACCTAAATTGAAATAACTAGGTGCTATATTGTTATGAGCCTTATCGAGGATCAAGCTCGGAGACTGAGATCTCATACATTGATTCATCAACCCCTAGACTGACATCCTGTGACGAGGATGATTGTAGTTGGGCTAATTCCATGTCGCCATACAATAGAAAAGCTGGTCGTGAAGGCACGGGAGGCACAATGGTGTAGTTGTTTAACATAAGAACAACCGTGGACATGTTTGGTCTATGAGATGTTTCATCTTGCACGCACAGTAATCCGATATTGATGCATCTCAATACTTCGGTAGTGTTAAAAGTTGGCATGAATGGATCCACCATACTTATAGGCGTACCTTCTAGCCAAGTTTTCCAGGCCTGCAATGTTTGCCAAAAAAAAAAAAACGAACTTTGAGCGAAAAGTTGCATAGATGTCAGATATTTAAGGTAATGGTGCCATTTTTTTCTGTTCACTTACAAAACAAAGAAGACTATCTCCATTTTCTGATTTCTCAAAGCTGCTAATGCTTCGGCCGCTTATGATTTCCAACAGTAGTACTCCAAAACTGAAAACATCTGATTTGATCGAAAACTGACCGTGAAGCACATACTCTGGAGGCATATAACCACTGCAATATATATCAGTTAAAGTATAGTGTCAATCACTCAATCCCTAGCTATGTCATGCATGTTATTAAGATGAATGCTAACTAGCTGTGTTAAAGGCTTAAAGCAGGAATATTACTAGGTGCCGCAGATTTTGCTTGCATCTGCTTTAGTTTGATCTGCACCAAAAAGCTTTGCCATGCCAAAATCTGCAATCTTTGGGTTCATTGCTGCATCTAGCAGAATGTTGCTAGGCTTCAGATCACGATGGACAACCAATAGCCTGGAATCTTCATGTAGATAAAGCAGGCCCCGAGCAATGCCTACTATGATTTTGTAGCGGGTTTGCCAATCTAAATGCGCACGCTTGGTAGGATCTGGCATTATGTAAAACTAATTAGAACTGTTGCAGCTAAACTGAACTAAAACTCGTAACTCACACAAGATTGTAGCATAAAGAACATAGCCAAACTAAGTGAATAAAAGCAAGGCTCAAGACTCAAACAATCGTACGAAGAGGCATACCATATAGAAAGGAATCCAAGCTCTTATTGGGAAGAAGTTCATAGATTAGAAGTCTTTCCTTATCTTCTAAGCAGAAACCCAGAAATCTAACCAAGTTCCTGTGTTGAAGCCTAGCCACCAGAAGGGCCTCGTTTCTAAATTCTTCTTCTCCTTGTCCTGAATTTAGTGACAGTCTCTTCACTGCTATTGCTTGACCAGTAGGAAGGATACCCTGGTTTTCATACAGAAGAACAGGCTCAATTTTAACTTAACCACCACATATGAAAAAAGAAAACCTTATCACAACAGAACTTCAAAACCTCAGCTCCACCCCTTCCCCCCAAAAACGGCCCAAAGAAATGTGGAACAAGAATGAGTTCAATCCTGAGCCTAAAAATAGTACATAATTAGTAACTGCAACTTGCCTTATAAACTGTGCCAAATCCACCTCGGCCAAGCTTGTTATCATCAGAAAAGTGATCCGTTGCAGCTCTAATGGCGGCGAAGTCCATCTGCAGAGACTCGCGTCCTTTTAATTCTGCTCCATCTTTTAGTAAACAAAAGGAATTGTCATTTATTAGCATAGACAGCTCAGTATCTTGTAGTACGAGTATACATAACATGTTTTGATTCAGTTATGTCAAGCATATGCAAATACCAAACTTACTTTCAACATTCCTCCATGTCTTGATCCTCCTCCCTCCTTTAAAGTAGCAACAAGCAAACACAGTTGCAAATAAAGCCAAAGATGCGATGAGTGGGACAATGATTTTGATCACCGTGTGTGATTTCTTGTGTCTTAGTACTGTAGGAAGCAAAATTGATCGAAAGCATTGAGAAACAAATTCAAATTGACAACTATAACAACAATAAGGCATTCGTATGTTGCATTGCTGCCCGCTAAAAGATATTGAAGGCCTTATACCTTTTGTGGCTGTAGAACTGACCGAGGGTGGTGGGGATGGCGATGGATGTAACTGTAACGCCTTCAAGTTTGTCGAATTATAGAACATATATAACTCGTATCGAATGTTACAGCTCAAAAAGAACACTCGAGCTTGCCTCCCAGGGAAATTTGAGAGAGAGAAAGCAATAGCATTATCGAGGCAATAGTAACAGTCATACTCTTCCAAATCAGGAGTGCACTGAACAAGTGCATACAGCTTCTTCTGGGAATTCCCTACAGTTGCTTCCCCTGCAGCAAATTTGTACCGCGAATCACCAGAGGCAGCTTCTTTCTGTAGTTTCGCTAGCAGGGTAGTAGCACTTGCGTTGAAACTCGTGTTACTGACCCCAAAGAGTTCATAATCTTGATGATACCAAGGCCCAAACTCCAGCTTCCCAAATATGTAGCGGTCGGAGTACCTTATCATACACTCGTCATACCATCCAACTGCATCCTTTTGTGTAGGACATTGCACCACAATTTCATCAGCTCCATTTTGTAGGCACTGGTGGCAATCACTAGCAGTGAGATCAGGCCTGCATAGCCCGATACCGTTAACTCGATCTAGGCCGTTTCCGGTAGAGAAGTTGTAGAAGCCATAATCAATATTAGTGTTGGATGTTATGGTAGAAAAGAGCTCTTTGAGGTTTTTGTTGAACGTACTAGTGGAGGTGTAGTTTCCAAATGTGTCTTGACAAATACGCGAGTTGAACAATGGTTGAGCAGCCACAGGCGGGATGCCTTCTAAGAGGAGCATCAAGCTCAGAAGTAGAACAGATGTTGTTACTAGTTTATTTGGAAAATCCATTTCTGTATTGTGATTTGTGAAGCCGTTCACTGCAAAGTTACAATATGAAATGGTCAAGAGGCAAATGGTCTTTAGGTGATTGATTATGCACGAAAGTTTCCACACTGCCTCTATATGACATGATCTTTCTTAAGGATGAAATCGATAGCAAATAGAAACTACAATCTAGCTAGACTTGGTTACGAGTCAACATGCACTGGAACAAGGTTAGTGACTTGCTTTCATTGACTAGTAATCTATTTTGTCACTATGACTATTTTTTTTTTTTTTTTGACAAAGCACTATGAGTCTATGACTAGTTATGTCTACTTCAACACAACAATTCTAATAACATTCAAATGATATATGGCTACTAAGAGAAGAAACGTGTGGTGTCAAAACTACTATTAAACAAAAGAGATCAGATGTCAAATTCAGCTCATGTTTGATGAGCAATTATGTATCAATAGGCATATAGAGAGAGTGGACTAAAAATTAGTATTGGTTTCTCAAAGTATTATTAAGTTTCTCTAAAAACAAATAACGAATTCCGGTAACTATGCACATATTACAAACAAGTTTTTGTTTTTCTCTTTAGTGTGCAATTTAGACGTATACTTCCAAGTTGCAACATGCTATATTTTTTATAATCATTTGCAATAAGTTATTGGTGTATTTGGTGAGTCTTGTATGATTCATTTTTGACTCTTTTGGTGTACAAGGACGACCTTTCATACTTTTTTAAGTGTAATATATATGTACACGTGTTTTACAGAAATACAATGACGAATTGACGATCAAACTTGAGTCAGAGTCAAAGTTACCTTCTTGTTTTGGAGCGAATTGAATAATACCGGAGTATAAAGTTTTTAAGAAACATACGAAGTTATGAAAGTATAAAATTGAAGAAGCCATGACGTGTTTGACAGGTGTTTTTATTGATATATTAAGAAGACGACCGCCGGGGAAAAGACCATGGCACACTCGTCAATTTGAGTGAGATTTGATAGTACGCACAATATAATAAGACCATTGACCAATGACCACTAGCTCTCCAAATTGAAGTCTTGCCCAAAGTATGTGTTTTCTTTACATCAAAAGCGACTGCCAAGTTTAAAGAATCCTAGAGCAGTCACAAACAGTCATAATTAGCAATTCCTATTTCTCCAAAGTTATTTGTATTTTGTTGACCCAAAAACTAATTTGATAAGCACAGCATCGGACATGAGGAGAGGAAGGAGTAAATTATCCATCTTTCCATGCCCCCAATTGGTTTAGAACACTGATTTCTTGTGAAAACCAAGGTCGAACTTCATTTGCTTAATCATATTTTCGAGAGACTCCCCATCTAATTGGTTCAAGATTAATCTACCATCACTTGACCTCCGCACTTGAGATGGATTTTGCACATGATATGAGTTACATACAGAATCTTCTTTATCCTTTTGGACAATTGGGTATTCTTACTTTTTAATTATGATAATAAGGTATTCTTCCTTTACCATTGTAACATATAAACCCCTAATACCAAATTTTTACATAATCTCGACTTAAAAATAATTTTATGTAATTTTCTTAAAATTCTCTTATTAATTTCCCCCACTCCTATGTTCTTTTAAAAGGGTTTTATTATTTCTCTAGACTTCCATTTCTACCATTATCATTTGGTATTGGCACTAGGACATACACAATACTCGTACATTATACATCTACGCTGGTTTCTCAAGACTATTGTTTTCATATTTTATTATGAGTATTAAAACCCTTTTAAAAGAAAATAAGGGTGGCGGAAACTAATAAGAGAACTTTGAGAAAATTACATAAAATTGTTTTTAAATTGAGATCATGTAAAATTCTAGTTAGGGGTTTATATGTCACAATGGTAAAGGAAGAATACCTTATTGTCATAGTTAAAAGAAAGAATACCCAAATATCCAAAGGGTAAAAAAAGAATACCATTTTTGGGTATTTGGGGGTTAATTAAATTTATCTAACTTTGTATATTGTCTTTAAATAATCTAGTACTTCATGAACGCACCAAGAATATATACATTGATGATTGATTGCTACTTCATCGGAGAGAAATTGCCAAAAAGTCTTCATTAACTCCACTTCTCATGTTAGTTTGTTTAAAGAACTTGAGGATGTAGAGCATATTTGGCCTACATTATCTTCAAAATTGTTTTTCTCCTTTTTAATTTTTTCCATTATTCTCTCTCCTTCTACATTTATCACAAATCAACTAACTAGCTAAAGGTTCTAAAGAATCTTTAAATAGCTAAAAGCAAATGCCCCAATTTGATACTTTTGATTATTGAGAATAGTAATTTACAACTCACTTAGACGGAGTTGGAAAGGAAAGAGAAGGAAAATATAAAGAATAATCAGGGAATTTATGTTAAACATGCTCATAGAGGTGCTAGAAGAAAGAAAAAAAAAGAACATCTCGATCTTAGACGCACCTCATAACGCACGGCCTCGGGTAGCTCGGTGCTCCTCAAGTGGTTTGAACCCAATACTTGCTGAATAAGTTATGACTTATTTACCATTGGGTTAACACCTCTTGGATATAGTTAATTAGTAGATTTTTTGGGGAAAGTAGATTTCCTTTGTGAAAGGTGAGAAATGAGTATAGTTAGGAGGGCCGAGGTACACTCTTAACCTATCATATTGTAAAATTTATCTAATTCATGCGTAATGACGTATCCCAAATAATTTTTGACATTCTGCCTTATTTTAGAGAAAATTTAGAGAATGAGAAGCAAACTTTTATTTCCCTATACAGAATTTGTATTTTTGGGTTATCCAATTAGAACATTACATGCGATAAGACTAATTCATCATCACAAAAAAATTGTGCGAAACCGTTTGATATAAGAGAATGAGTATTAATGACACATCGGGCCTCGGGTAGTCAATAATGACTCTTCGTTTAAACAACAATGACACATCGGGCCTCGGGTAGTTAATGACTCTTCGTTTAAACAACAATGACCCCTCAACCTCAGTCTCATATATGAAAGGGGTTAACATAATTTTTTCTCTTCATCATCAATGGCTCAATGCCATCAAAAAAAAAGAAGACTAATTCATCAATGCGTCCTTCAACAAGGTCCAAGTTCGGACATGGAATCCTGAATTAAACATCCTTGACTCCATCTCTTCAATTGATCACTATCTTGAGTAGATGACATTTGATCTATCTCTATGATAAATCCTGGTGTTGAAGGGTCTGGTATTAGGACTATGTCGCTATTTAGCATGGCTACAACAACTGAGATGGCAGGTCTATACGATGGATTTTCTTGAACACATAACAATGCGATCTTCGTATACCTCACTATCTGATTCTTATGAATCTCTATATTTGACATTTTTTGATCTGCAATATCGACTCCTTTCCCTTCTGACCATTTTCCCCATGCCTGCCAATCAAGAGGAAATGCACCTGATTATTAAAAAGTATGATGATATGTATACACAAAACAAGTGCAACTATTTTCCAGTTGTAAACGCATTATAATGGAGCCTCCTAGTTGCATAATCATTATTCATTAATCAAAATACTTACAAAGCTTAGAAGACTCTCTTTAGCCTCCCCATCTGAAAAGCCATTAACCATTTTGCCACTAATGACATTAAGAATTATGACACCAAAACTGTAGACATCAGACTGGGGAGAGAAGTTTCCATGCAATAGTACTTCAGGAGGCATATAACCACTGCACATTAGCAGGAATTTAAGGTTAATATCTTCAATGCAGACATTCATTGAACAAATATAATAGGTCTGAATATAATGTAGAGATCCAACAGCGAGTTTTGCTTACTAGGTTCCCTGTACTGTGCTACTTTGAGACTGTGTTTGATCCGGATGAAGCAATCTCGCCTGCCTAAAGTTCGCGATTTTGGGATTCATGTCTGTACCTAAGAGTATGTTGCTTGGTTTGAGATCTCTGTGGATTACTCGTACATGCGAATCTTCATGTAGATAAAGGAGACCTCGGCTGATTCCCAGTATAATTTTAGCTCTGGTTTGCCAATCCAAATGGACACGCTTGACAGGATCTGCAGCCTAATGAGTTAACTTAAAATTGGGGGACAAAAAAATCAAACTCTTCAAATGATTGAGAAAATACAGCATACCATTTAAAAACCAATCAAGCGTTTGGTTTGGCAGAAACTCATATATGAGAAACCTCAGCTCTTTTTCGACGCAGAAACCTAGAAGCTTCACCAAGTTTCTGTGTTGAAGGTTAGGCAACAACTGAACCTCATTGTTAAATTTAGCCTGTGTGTCTTTGTCATGCTTGAGCAGTCTCATAACTGCTAAATCTTGTCCGCTAGGAAGCACTCCCTGAGATTATTTCAACACATAAAACAGTGTAAGAAAAAGTTCACCATTGCGTAATGCAGCTAATTTAGAAAGTCAAAAATAGCTCCCTGCCTTAAATACTAGTATATCACCACTGCCATCTCCAAGCCTGTTCGCATCAGAGAAGTTATCAGTTGCAACTTGTATAGTGTTGAACTCGTATAGTAACGAGTCGACACATCTGATCTGATCATCGGCTGCAGGAATGAAATTGCAATGCCACCACACGGTTATAAGCCAAAAGGTATCATGTAGCACAACATTTGGGACAATGGCATATATGTAACTAGACTGGTGATTTAACTTACTCTCGCTTTGTGTGTGCCGCTTTTGTTTTCGTCTTCTCAGGGAATAGCAAGCAATGGTCAGAATCATCACAGACAATATCAACAGGGGAAGAACTATGATCCAGATTTTGACTGTACCCCTCCCTTTTCCTGAGGAATGTAACAGTGCATCTAAGTTGTCATCCCATTAACTGCAGATGCTCCTATACATTTTCATTGAACACAAAATGTATAGGGTCTTTCTGTTGTAATCAAGGCATCATATATTAGTGCGTTTACTGAATTCCTAAGCATTCTCCATTTTTTTTTTGTTGTAATCAAGTTCTATGGTCGATGCTGATCAATCTTAGTGACTTGTAACACAGCACCAAACTTTAATTAGTAGGTGAAACTGATCAAATTTATTGAAAACTCAACGAGATTTTTTTACCAAGTGTCAAAAGATTTACATAAATAGTTGACAATCAGTGAGTTTTACCTGGTTTACCTCTATTGGTTTGATTTGATGGTGAAGCAGACAGAGATGGTATCTTGTCAGTTGAACCATAAAAAAGAAAATTCTCATACTCAATTTTACAGCTCGGTGAGTGGGTTGTTACTCCTTGATATCTGTCACAGCATGACTGCAACTGTTTAATTTCTGCTTCTAGGCAGCTGGAGCAATTTGGGGAGGACAAATCAGGTGTGCACTGAACTAATCCGTAAACTTTTGCGGAAGCAGTCACATTAGAAAAACCTGTGGCAAATTTATACCGAGAATCCCCTGCAGCTGCCTGCCTCTTCAGCCTGTCCAACAAGCTTGCACGTGATTGGACGTACTTGTCTACATCTTGAGGGATGTCTGCGTTTTGCACTGTACAATTTGGACTAGTTTCTTTGATGTTGAATATGTTTCTGTCTGAATATCTCAGCATACATGTGCTAAGGTAATATCCTATAGCCTCCTTTTGGGTGGGGCATTTGTTGATGAGCCTGTTTGTTGCATCTTGCAAACAACCTTGGCATGTATCAGCTGAGAGGTCACTTCTGCATAGAGCAATTCCATATACTTTATCGGAGTTTTGCCCCACAGAGATGTTGTGAAAGCCATTATCAAACTGGGTGTTAGAGGATATGAGGGAGAGAAGTTTCTTCAGGTTAGTGCTGTAGGTGCTGCTACCTGTATAGTTACCTTGTGTAGTTGAACAATAAACACACGTAAATTCTCGCTCTTGGGCTACTGTAAGTGCAAGTTGTAAAACTAAAAGTGTAAAGAGAATCAAAGCCGAAGGAAGACTACAACATTTCATCTTGGCTATCTGCATACTAGCTAGTTTAAGGTACAAATATAAACTCTGTTAGGTAGGAAACAGGCCGAGTGACTATTGGAATACAATGGAGTATAATATACCAATGATTGTCAAGTGTTCATTTTTTATTTATTTGGAATGCAGTCAATCATCAACAATAGTGTACTAATAAATATATTTGCATTACGCTTTTGCTCAGAAGAAGATCATTGCAGTCAACGGGCTGCTGAAAGTTGCCGCTATGGACTTGTTTAACACACCAGTTAACTAGTAAAGTCCTTTATATAATTATGTTTGTGCCTTTGTGGACAACACGCAAAAGCACCACATCAGATCAGTGATTTAATTTCACTTCTTCTCCAGTTCACTGTCAGGTGCTGTTACGAGGAAAAAAAAAAAGGTTTAATGTTTTGACTGAAAATACGTCAGAAAGTCTTTGGTGCATCACCGGTGCACCCGTACAGCGAGTTAGATTTATAACTAATAATAAAGATACTGGTTAATGAAATTAAAAATATGACTAATGGAATACATGTAATGCTTTACAAAACACACCCGGTGTACCTAAGAATTGGGGCAAAAAGGTAATAAGGTTTAGAGTGGGTTATAAATAAAATATATAGAATATATATAAANNNAAGGTAATAAAGATTATAAATAAAATATATAGAATAGGGTGTAAACGAGTCGAGTCGAGCCCGAGTCGCATAGGGC
>ONZK01002555.1:155395-166614 GCA_900322385.1 Pharnaceum exiguum | reverse complement strand
GACTTTGCCTATTTTTTCATTTTTTTTATTTAACTATAAAAAATTAAATATTACTAGAAAGTCGACATCAGTGATGGCGACTGTTATTTGTAAAGTCGTCATTGCGGGTGGCGACTTATATCTTTCGTTACGGGACCATTTTGTATGCTGACGTGGCCGATAGTGTGGAAAATAGTATGAAAGTAGGTGTTGAGTGGGAAATAATTTTTTTAAGAACCATTACTTGAGAAAAGACTCGAGTAGTTTGGCCATGAAGATTGAAGATAGTTCAAAAAAAAAAAACAATTGAGTGAATAAAGCTCAACCCAACCAACCCAAACAATTGAGTAGAGTAGGGAGTAACAAAGAGAACACCCGTGCGGCCCTCCTATGAATTAACCTCCCGTGTGCTAAACAAAAAACAACCCAACCCAACACAATCACAGAATACGTAAACTTTGTTCTCTCACAGTCACAGTCACAATCACAAATCTCTCATAAATAAAGCCCAATAGAAAGAAAGAAGGTTGATTTTGTTTGTGAGGGGGCGTAGTGGCCACGTGTACAGATAAATCCCTCCCACTGACCAAAATGCATGCCACCTCATCCTTCTCTTCTCACTGTATCACTTTCCCTTTCCTCCCTCCTCGAGCACAAAAAGGACCAGCCGCTCTCTCTCCTATCCTCTCTTTTTCTATCTCTCATTATACAAATAAATAATAATTATTATTATTATCATCGCACTCCCGCGGAAGTTCATTCATAGTAATAGTAATAGTAATAGTAAGTACAAATAAATAAAAAGGTCAAGAAATGTCAGTCAAGTTTCATCATCATCACTGCTTCTTATCTCCCAGGTCCCTCCTTTTCCTTTTCTCCATTTTCTTAATTAATTAATGGTGGATGGTGTTGTGTAGAATTTTGCTTAATTGTATTGTATGATTCTAATTAATTATTACGTGGAAATGGAATATATTACTCTGTGGTAGTTTATTAAGGTGAATTTCGGTTAAGTTTGAGATACGAATGCTGTAATTCAGTTAATTTTTTGTTGCGCCGGTAAAGTGCTCCCAGCAAGTAGTGTCTCGTCTCGGTTCACTAAGATATTAGGAGTATTGACTACCGCCGTCGGGAGCGGAAAAAATTAATTTAGGTTTTGTTTACTGGTTTGGTTTGCTGTCCGTATCTTTTCGTCCTCAATTACTTGGTAATTAAAAAATCTCAGGTACTCTTTGGGATTGTTTTGAGTTTCCAGTTTTCTTTTTTTTTTTTAAACCATAACTTTGATGTTTTTAAATTTCTAGTTGCCAGTTTTGAGAATCATAAGAGATGTACCACGCCAAATGTTTTAAAATAAGTTCATTTACCACCAAGTTGAAAATATTTGAAAACCAAAAATTGAAAACTCACAGTGATAGTGATGACGTCGTATATAGGGCATAAAATTACGGTTTCAATGGTCAATTCGTGTCCGTGTAGGTCAATTTTCTGTGTTGTACACGACACGCCAGAATCTATGGGTAAATTGCTTTTTTAATAGCATTTCTTGTCTCGGGAACGATGCGTGTTAGAAGTGTCTCTAGGCAGAATAAGCTCATAGCTCAAGTAGTATGGCTCCACGTCTCCGCCTTTGAAGTCGGAGCTCTTCTTGCCTTGTACCAAATAAAAAAATAGAAATAAAGACAGAAAGGTGCTGACCGAGGAGTTTTGTTTTATATTTATTTTTGTGGGAAATTAGAAATGTAAAGTCATTTTTAGCAGAGTTTTGACATATGTTACTGTCAAGTGACATGCTTCAGCCATGAAGAGGACTAACTAAGAATCTATAAGTGTGAAAATGAGTGATTATGGATCGTATGATTCTTGTTAAGCTAGTTGGATTTTTTCACTTGAAGATTATATAGAGGGATTTGATTGTAATGCATTTACATCCAGAGTTATGACTTATGATTACAAATACTATGTCATATTCAGTCCGCAAAAATCCCATTGGAACTTTCAGCAATGAAGAACTCATGCTAGCAAGTTATGTAGCCTATACATGCCTTAGTGGGATTTATTGTGTGAATTTGTATGTCTAGGAAGCTTTCATTTTATTTGTCAAGTGGTCTGATGTCTCTTTAGTTTAGTCGATACGGTTATTGTGGGTATAGTTTTAGGGGGTAGAGTTCTGGCGAGTTTGTTGGGTTCTGTTCTAGTGGAGGTATATTTTTAGTTAAGCTTATACAAGTATCGAAGACTTTTTACTGATGTAAGTAAAGACTTGAGTAAACATCTCGAGGAATTAGTAAGTTGAATGTGTTATTAATATGTGAACCGTGGATAATTTTGAAGGGAAATTCAAATTAAGGTTCCTTATTCTAGAAGTATTTACACTTTTGCTAAAGGGTTGGAAGTGGGATTCTAGGCTTTTTCATTCGGCAGTTGGCCCGTGGGGTTCTAGGCTTTTCCATTTGGCTGTTGGCGCAAAGGTGGGTATTAAGCCATCCAATTAGCTGTGGGTTGTAACTGTGATTTGTATGCCTGTTCAATGTTGTCTTCATGTGATTGTTTTGAGATTTTACTGAAGGTATATCGTTCTTGTTTGGGCTGCTAGAAGTAATAAAAAACTTTTGGGTTCACTGTTGCCATTGAATGTTGGGGATGAAGAAGGAAGTGGAGCATGCAGTAGGAAGAAAAGATACGTCGAAATGCACTGGCTCTCTAAGTCAAAACAGTGAATGCAAAGCCTAATATATAGGCAGAACCCATGAAGTATATCTCCTGTGATGAGTAATGTCAGGAAGTCTAAAATCCCTTTTGAAGGTCCGTGCTTTTTGTTGGGCCATGGTGTTGGCCAGTGGGTTGACCAACACGAATGATATGCGACGTAAAACCAGGGGTATTTCTTTCACTAGAGATTGGTGTTGTGCAAGGATTGTACTGAAAGTTTCAGGGGCCCATTTGTTCCTTCCTTGTCAGGTGCCATATACTCTATGGCAGATGTGGGTTTGCTGAGGTTTTGTTATGGACCTCTTGAGTACAAGGTTTGTTGGGTTTGGGGGAAAGAAGGAGAAGGGGATTCTTTGGTGCTAGTATGTGATTTTAGCCACATTTTGGTGTATATGGGTAGAGCGCAATATTCGAGCTTTTGACAGGGGCACCCATCCCATAGTTTATATTCGTGGCCGAGTAGAGTTCTTGGCTTTCTTATAGGCTAAATAAGGACTACCGCGCATATTGTCATTTTTATGTATAACTAAGAGTACAACTTGTCCTGTGGACCTTTTTCCATGGTTTATAAATAAAGATTATTTTTCTAAAAATAAAATAAAATAACTCCTATAAACTAGTCAATGTTAGACATGGGATAATACACACTGTGCCACTCTAAGCCATCTAGCCTAACACATGCTGAAATATTAAAGCACTAATTCCACTTACCCTTGATGGTGCTAAGAAATTCTGAATAATATTTAAGAAAATACAATGTATAAAACTTCTAATATCTAATAACATGGAAGTTGCTTAGCTGGTTGAATTGATACTATTTTTTGTTTGGTTGTGGTTTTAGAGCCAAACTTTTTATATTGATAATGTATGATTTAGATGTAATTTCATGCATTTTGAGATAGTAGGTTTTGAAGCTTTTTGTGATGTTTTGAGGTTTGTTAAAAAATAGGGAGCACCTTCATCTGCTGTAACTTTGACCAATATCTAGAGTACCTACCAATTACTTGGAGAAGGTTAGCCAGAGACCAGAAAGAGCTAAGCCTCTGAAATTTCTCTCCAAAGGTGCCCTTTCATTTAGAATTACTTGTTTACCTGCACATAGATTCTCTAGAAGTGTAACTGTTCTTTTAGATTAAGTTGAGAATTATGTTACCTTTTTTATTTAAAATCTCTGAGAAGCCTGTTGACTGTTGTTACTGGAATTCTTGCAGATGAATATTGGCAATTAAAAAAATGAGACATGTTGCATCGGCAATGTTTAGCACTAGAATCTAACCTTTCTCTTTTACTTCTTAGTGCAGCACGTCAGCTCAAAGGGTTGCTCAAAAATCTAGTAGGGTACAATACCTGTACAGAGTGACTGATTTAGACCACACATGGACTGATTACGCTGATTCAGGGAAGAAAATCTCGAAGTGTACAGAGTATAGGGGCGCAATTCATAGTTTTAGTTGTAGATATTTAAGAGTTCAGAAGCATAATTTATTTGCTTATAAATCAAAGAGGGCTCGGGTTCTCTTTCCATCTGCTGCCTCAGACGATGGTGTGGCTGTAAATGGAAGTTCTGATGCTAATATGAGTAGAGATGTAGAAGCAATGAGATTCAGACTTAACCAAGCATTACAAAATGAAGATTACAACGATGGTCTTCTCCAATCTTTATATGATGCAGCAAGAGTTTTTGAGTTGTCAATCAAGGAGAGGAATCCGAGGATGTCCTGGTTTTCAGCAGCATGGCTTGGCGTTGACAAAAATGCCTGGATAAAGTCACTGTCATATCAGGTAGCTTTGAAAAGTTCTAATAGCTAGACCTGTACATGTGCATGACTCTTGAAGGTTTTTTTTTTATTTTTGGTATCAGATTGAGATCGCAATTCTCCATTTTTTGGTCAAAGCAGCTATTGTTTCATCTTCTCAATAACCGGTGATTCATAATATTTTTATTTTAATAGAAAAATAATTTTAATAAAACTAGTGTCAAATGAGCCTCAAAGGACAAGATGTCCTTCAAGTTCAGTTAAGTTACTCCCTAAAAGCCCTCCCGACTTTGCCCTGACTAGTGATTCATAAATTTAAGACAGCTGGTTTGTTTCGGAGTAAAGAAGTGGGTGCTAGACTCTTAAAAATGATGATTGTAAAGAAGTTGTTGCTATCTGTCTTGTGAGCATTCAGTTTGCTTTTTTGTTTTGCATTTCATTTCTTTGCTATCGTGAAGTCATTGTTTGGCCATTGTTTTTTCAGGCTTCCGTGTATGCATTGCTGTTAGCTGCCAATGAGGTCTCGATGTGTGGGGATGGAAGGAACAAGGATGTAAATGTTGTTGTTCAGAGAAGGTAATCATTTGACTTTACTATTAATGTGTTCATTTATTTTTGAATTCATTGTTCAGTAAGCTTAAGTCATAACACAGTGAAATGCCAGTAAATGACTACTGACTCAATCTCCTCCAATCCCGATTATAGTTCTAAGACTGAAGGATTTAATGCCTATTTGGAAAAGCTATTACAACTTCTCATTGATTCTGAAATTTGAAGCTCCGTAATTTGAACTTGTTCCTGGAGTCAACCTTGGGGTTGATCTGAGTCATTCTTCTGTTGCGTTCTTCTTGTCCAAGTGTTTCTTGAGTGCTTGTCCATGTTCATTCTTGTTCATTGTGTGCTGCAGGTGAAAGTGATGCATGAATTGCATGTGGCTATCATGTAGTTGCGTAGACAATATGCCGCCTACTTTATGTCACCATCTCGACATGCAATAATTGATTTTAGGCTACCCCTTTAAGTTGCTTACTTTGTTACTCCAACTCTATACACTAATACGATCTGGATATGGATACTTGTGTCAGATCCCTCATTCTGACTTAAAAGTCAGGAATACGACTTTAATAAATGGATTCTAGACCAACCCTGAGTGGGTAGCTCAGTTGGTAAGACTTCTGAGATTCAGTCCAGAGGTCCCAAGTTCGAGTCTCCTCAGGCCACTAGAGGTTTTACCGGCCGTTAACTTCAGGGCCCATGGGATTAATTAGGCAAAGCCTAGATACCCATGTTATCTAAAAAAAAAAGATGGATTCTAGACGGTAATAGGCGACTACTAATAATAAATCAATATTTAAAAATGAACTTCACTAGTTCAAAGGGTGTTTCCCCCCATATATAAATTTCGAAGTTCAAACTTCATAGTCTAGCGCCAATCAAAGTAAACTAATGTTAGTATAAGCGCGTCCTTGCAATGGATTTAATATCTTTGATAAGATCAAAGTATCCTATTCGCCATTGGGTATTGGCAGGTATTTGGTGTCCTATCTGGTGGATACAGTATACATCAATTATGGCTAGGATACATAATGCGTGGAGTGGGCTTTTTTTGTGACTGATGATGAGAACGCTATTAAGATCTATCCTAAACTTTTGAGTTATCTGTTCTGCTGCACTATTAAAGCCTTAAATATGTTGCCCCTTGCTTGGCCTCGTTGTTCCACCTCGATAATCTTATTCTTTGGACCCTGTGTAGAATTCTTTGTCTAGGTATTCGATGTTACGCAAGTAACCATAGGTTTTCATAGATCTGAGATACTGCCCCTCACTGTCCTATATTGCAACTCCTCCCTGAGAGATTGTTCTTGAGAAGTGACATCTTCTCCATGTCGTGTATATTGCTTCTCACTCCCTTTGAATCAAAGCATTCAGTGACATTGTTTGTCATCAGCTCTGTAAGTGCATACTTGAACACTTTGTTGAGAACATCTGGTCTCTCAATTGGACTGGTTTTGTCTTCCAACGATCAGTTATAGATTGAAGTCTGGCTCTGGAGGTATATGTTACAGCCTTTTCACGGTGTTGTCCTCTTTCAGCTGTATCCTGTGCAGTTGAGAACTGGATTATCTAGATTATAAAGCATAATGCAAATACTTGGCTGTGGGTAGGTAGAATTCTTTTTTCCCCTGTTTCTTCTCTTCTTTCTATGTTTTCATTGCCGCTACTGACATCTGGAATTTTAAAGGTCCCCTCTCACTGTTTTTTTATTTTATTTTTTTGGTCGAATTGTGCTCTAGAGATCTTGTGGTTCAAGCTGAGGACCATTTGTGACTTAAAATGTTGCAATAATTCATTTGTAGTAGCTTGAAGATTCAATTCTATTTCTGGATTGCCTCTTTTTTATTTATTATCTGGGTAAACCCCTTTGTGTCCCTTAGTGTGTTGAGGATATAAAGTTTCAATTACTTATTAAATAAGTATAAGTAATTGTCTTCTCTTAGTCTATAACATCACCAAGTTTAATGTCATGGGCGCTGTACACCAGAAGCGTCTTATCACTCTGAAAATGTTGGATTACTAGTTTACTACTGCTTCAGATCTGTCTCTCAATTTAGAAGCAATCTCTTCCTCATAATCTTAGTAAAATTGTATTCGTTTATTGATGCTTTCGTACTAGAGTGAGTTTTGATTATCTGGTCTGTTTTGTTGATGCAGCTTGTTAAGGATGTGTGCCCCTTTAGAGAGCGTCATCAGGGAGAAGTTATCTGGAAAGCAGCATGAGGATTTTGAGTGGTTTTGGTCCGAGCAAATTCCAGTTGTCGTCACGACATTTGTTAATCATTTCGAAAGAGATCCACGCTTTAAGGCAGCTGCAAAGTATGTAGTCACAAACTTGATATAATGATAGCTGTGTGTTACTACTACCAATATAATGATGTTGTTTCAGGTTTTTTTGATGATTGTTTAGTTCAAAATTCAGGTCTGGGAATAGAATGGCACTCAATTCGGGCAATGCCGGTGATATCTCCCTTGTTTTGCTGTCGTTGGTGTGTATTGCCATGACAACAAAGCTTGGACCTGCTAAAGTATCTTGTGCCCAGCTATTCTCTATGATACCTGATGTAACTGGTGGCTTGATGGACGTGCTAGTTAGTCTTGTTCCTATTCATGAAGCTTACCATGCTGTGAAAGAAATTGGTCTTCTCAGGGAATTCCTGGTTCATGTTGGGCCTCGAGCTGCTTCTTGTGGTGTATCAGATGATTGCATGACTGATGAGATGGTATTTTGGGTGGATCTTGTGCAGAAGCAGCTGCAACGAGCATTAGATAAAGAGAAAATATGGTCAAGAGTGACTACATCAGAAAGCATTGAGGCAAGTACCTATCAGCTCCTTGATGCTTTCTAACCTGTATTCACCTAGCATGATACCGCTGTACGAATTCTTGTTTTTTTTTTTAATTCATGCAACGGTTGTTACTCTTAAGCCAAATGTGGTGTTGGTGCATCTTCCGTAGGTTGCTAAAGGGGAGGAAAATATATGTGCACCTTTGAGGGTGAGAGTGTTTGGTGATTTGTTAACGAGAGTACTTTTGGTTGATGGCCTCCTCCCAATACTTCTTATATATATGTTGCTTACCTTTAGGAACCAAACCCTGTGTATTTCTTTTTGCTGGTGGCTGTCACATGCCTCTGTTTACATGTATAATTTTCTAAGCCTCCCGCAGCATAGAGACTGGTTATTTTATCTGTGTCTTATTACTGACTCTTGGTAGCATATGACTGTAATCCTCTAAAATATCTCATCTTGGAAGTTAATATACCTTAGTTTTTATTGGTCTGGTCTTGTTATTTGTAACTTTTGAGTTGCTCCTTAGTCATCCAATCTTAATGCAGTCTATGATCAGACATGTCCCTTTCCTTCTCAACTAATCCTATTCGTATGTTGAAAGCCATTGACTTTTATGTGCCTTTCCAAAGTGCTACTAAAGGTCAAATCCTTCTTATTTTTCTCACCTAAATGATGTTTACTATTCTAATTGTCAAGTAATTTCCTCATCAGTTATGCTCATCAACATCATTGAGAGTGTCTCCAATAACCTAGGTTAACATTGATGCCTTTACCCAGGATACCTTTTACTATATCTTAGAATAGGGGTGAGCAACTGTTCCTGGTACCATAACTGGTACTCGAAACCACTAGAGACCCTGCGGGTAGAGATCCGCTACCGGTTCCAAATGTTTTGAACCGGTTGCAACCTGTTCTGGTGCCAGTCCAAGGGACTTGGTAAATTGGTACCCGTTTGGATACTGGTTGACTGTGGTCAACGACATGAATACATGACTGTAGTACAACAGTATAAGGAAGCAAGAGGAGAAGTTCTCATGATCTAGTCAAATGTGGCACAACGTTTTTTTTTTGTGCATAAAGGACTGTTAAACTTAGAAGTTGTTTATAATTCTCTCCCACATCCTCACTGTGAGAGAGGATGAGACAAAAATTCTTTATTAAAGTGAAATTAGGTGGAGTTACTTCATTGTCCTTTTGCGAGGCACCTTTGGAATAGGCTCTTTGGAGTATTTGGCGAGTTGTGGGTTTGTCCATCTTCCATAATCAAGTTCTTGCAAATAAGTTACTTGGGGTTTGGGAGGCATAAGGAGAAAAAGTTGCTATGGCGGAATGCGGTGCTAGCAGCTTTTGGTGTCTTTGGCTTAACCGAAATGCAAGGATTTTTCCTCATAGAGCATCCTCTGCTTTTGTGCTCTACTACTTCTCCGGACATACTTTGGGATCAAGTTACTTTTCTAGGTTCCATTTGGGGAAATCTGTTGGGGCTTTTGTAGACACGCCTTTGAGTATATTGCAAAGGAAGGTCTAATTTGTAACAATTCTCTTTGAGGACAGCTTGTCCTCTTCCTTGTAATACAATTTTTCTTATCAAAAAAAAAAAGTGAACTTTGGTGTTGTGTTAGTCGACGTAGTGGGACTGTGGGACTTTGCCATTTAGCCAAACTTTTTCCATTGGTAAACCATGTGCTTTACACATGATAAATAGAGGCCCGACACCAAGTTAATAGTTCAAAAAATTTGTAAAGCCCTCATACACTTGCTCTCATTTGGGTCTCGGTTCTGAGACCAGTTTCAGTGTATGGCTATATGCTATCGGCTATCGGTTCTGGGACCTTATGTACTGTATCTATTACCCGGTTTAACCGGTTCCAGGCCTGTTCCAACATTATCTTACCCGGGTTCTGGGACTTGTTCTTTTAATATGACCGGGTACCTGGTCATGCTCACCCCTATCTTAGAACATTATCCGAAAAATCTTATTTGTATAGTGCAAAAAGGGGCTTACATATGGTGTAAATGGAATCTTTGTAGAGGTAGCACATTTAAGAATCTTCCCTTTGTCATTTAAATTCATCTATCAGAGCCATTATATGTTTTCCAATGAAATCAAGTTCAAAACCCTATTAACACGTGTTTTTCAGAGAAGATGAATGTCATATGTGATAGATGTTCCCACATACAAACAAGTTGTTTGAAGAGATGAAAACTCTCTTGTGCTTTCCTTGTGTGCCCACCTTGAATGAAAGTTAGATTGTAAGTGGTACTATTGCTTCAACTATCTTTCTTCTGAATAAACAGCATGGGGAACCACCTTATATACAAAGTAAAAATGGTTTAGTCACATTAATCATTAGTTGGTGGAACCATTTGGAAAATCATTTGCCCCCTTGCGAGGGTGAATAGACCTGCAAATGGATCATTCGGTTCGGATTCGGATAGATTGTAGCTATTAGATTCTAATTCCGCGAGAAAAAAATTCGGGTTATGGGTTCGGGTCGGATCCATTTCGGTTCTGATAGATGGAAGTAGCCTCTCTTCGGTTGTCGGTTCGGTTTTGGGTCGGGTTATTCGGATCGGATTATCGGATTTGGATCAGTTTTGCCCGGTCTAAGGGTGACGTGTTGTTCTTTTAAATGAAGAATGGATGTGGGACCTCGGTTTTGTCCCCTCAGCAAAGCACATGCAAAGAACCTGCCAGTGAATTAGTCATTTCCTATCAAGGGTTCCATCTTTCCATAAATCTCAGAAAGTTCCCAAAGAATGTCTTGAAGTTTTTGATTTTTTAAAATTGGAGATGTTTATGGGAAGGCCACCAGTTCCAGGCAAGTCTTATTTTGAAATTGTCAGTTTTAGCCACCTTTTTAAGCTTCAAAGAAAACACAAATGTCTTATCAGGATATAATATGGAGCACTAGTCTAAAAGCTTCATTTTTTGCCCCAACCTACTGAGAGGATCATTGAGGATTTTGAATGGCAACTATTGATCCTGAAGTTCACGTGCCAGACAAAGGCATGGTGATAATTTTAGTTTCGGGGTTGCTGATACCTTCCACTGGCCGTTATTGCACGATCGATTGACATGAATGTTTGAAGAAAAGTTTTTCTAAACAAAGGGGAAAAAGCTACTTGTATAAAAATTGGGAAAATATGTTTGTTCAAAATTACAAGTAGTGTGATAAAAGGATGTCTAATGAGCTATTTGTGATATGATTTAATCCTTGTTTAAAGGGGGTGAAAGGATAAATTATTGAAAGCAGTAGGATCCTTTCACTTACAAGAAGGGCCTTGAAAGTATTGCACAGGCTTGCACCTTTAATTCACTCTAATTCAGGTGTTTTTCGGGCTCCCTACCAAGGAGAGGTTTGTGAGAAGGGGGATAGAGAGGGAGAAAAGGGGGGGGGGGGGGGGGGGGGGGGGGGGGGGG
>ONZK01002555.1:140899-154966 GCA_900322385.1 Pharnaceum exiguum | reverse complement strand
GGGGGTCAGGATGTATGCAACCTTTCCCCCAGAGGCTATTTCCACAAGAGACCCTAGATACCTTTCTGCATTGAAGTTTGACTTCCTGCAACTTCTCCAATAATAAGAAGTGCTGCAAGTTTTTAGAGCCATTTTCTTTACTCCGTAAACCCAAAGCTGAAAGATGGTATTAGTTCTTTGAACTTCATCAGGAAAGGAGGAATTTTATTGATTAACCAAAAATATAAATTTGTCAGTGATGATTTTTTAGCTCCATATATGTTATGCCTTCTGATAGCCTGAAGTCTTAGTATTCATCTAAAAGAGTCGGATAATTGTTGCTATAATGGGGTACTTTTTCCTTAGCGATTTAGGTCTTTGAGAAGAGTATGTACTGATATGGTGCAGGTGTTGGAGAAGGATTTAGCAGTATTTGGTTTCTTTGTTGCTCTGGGCAGAAGTACGCGATCATTCTTAGCTGCTAATGGTTTTGATAAAATTGGCGAACCTATTGAAGGCTTTGTCAGGTATCACTTATTTATTGCTGCTTCAGTATTTTTCTTGAGTCATCTTCTTATCTATGCTTAATTTTTGCAGATACCTTGTGGGGGGATGCGTTTTGTATTATCCTCAGCTCGCCCCTATAAGTTCTTATGAACTGTATGTGGAGGTTAGCATGTTACTTTTGATCTCATTAGAGAGTCCACAGCAGTAAATGTAGTATTTGACAAACTGTTATTTGACAGGTAGTCTGTGAAGAGTTGGATTGGCTTCCTTTCTACCCCGGTTCCTGTAATACTGCTAAGAAAACACATGGGCATAATAGCAAATCTGAAGGACCTCCAAATGCAGAAGCAGTGGCCCAAGCACTAGATGTCTGCTTGCGTTGGTTTGGGATCTTTATTAAACATAGTAGGTGGCTGGAGAATCCCTCCAATGTGAAGGCTGCCAAATTTCTGTCAAGAGGGTAATATTTTACATTTTTTTTGTTGCTTATCCTTTCTGCTCTAATGTGTTAGTAGTGTGTTTAAACTGTCTTTTAACTCAAGACATGTCTGATTTCTTATGTAGGCATGCCAAGTTGTTGGAGTGCAAGGAGGAACTGGGACTTCAGAAGTGAGTTCTCTCGCATGTTCAAGAATTCATATCTTCTATGTCGCTTTTTATTTGTAATTTTTAAACCAAAAAAACCTGAGTAGTGACTTGGGGAGTTGAAAATGCAAGGTCCCAAATAAATCTGTGATGTTTAAAAATTTCATGAAAGGTGAAGGCTATAAGCTGATTCTGTCACTGGTGTAGCACGCTTTCTTTTTTACTTCTTGGTTGAGGCTTCATCTTTTTTTTGGTGGTGTCATTGGTTGAGGTTTTTATAGCTTGAAGTGTCTAGTTTTTAGATAAATTTTCCGAATATTACTATAAGGTTTCACAAAGGTTGTTTCCTTGAAGGAGACTACTCCTAAAGCCTGTCCTGCTTGTTTCTCTGTTAGATAGGAAAGGATTGTGTTCAGTAGTGGTACTGTAATTGTTGGTTTAGTGGGTTTGCACATTACACGCTTTAGAAATGTTCCACTCCAGCATATAAGGCCAGTTGTCAGTCAAATCTGAAGTAACCTTATTTCTTTAATAAATTGGATATTATGCAGTTATCTTCTCTTAGTTTTAATTTATCCGTTTTCACGTCTGCCAAGTTTTATCGCTTGACACAGTTGCTAATGGCCTGAAATTACACTTCCCGTTATGCAACACATCACTTTGTAAACACAGTGGAGTGGGACCCCCCTTCCTCTTTCTCTTCTTGTAGACATGTCAATCTTAGTTGCGGAAGCTTGCTTTTTCTAGTCAAAAGTTATGTTACTAGTTACTAGCTTCATGCCAATCTAAGTTCGGGAAACTTGCCATTATACGGAATCAGCCTCTCTATTCTAAAGACTAGGGAAGGCTGTGTACATCTTGACCTCTAGACCCTCATGAACGGGGATTTTATTGGGTTGTTGTTCTGTGTTGGTGCCACTTAGTCCGGAAGTTTATTGTTTAAATGTACACCTTTCTTTTATTTCAATGAGAATTTATTTTTACTATGTTGCTCCAGTTGTTTGACTTTAATGTTAGTTTTTGTATGCTGCACGTTAATACAGAAGCGACTTTGTTGGGAGCTTTTCACTGCAGTCTAGTGGGACTGCAGCAGCTAATCCCCGTGTCCAGGCCAGGCAGGAATCCGATTCTTTTGAGAAGGTATATATTCTCGGTTTTATATATTTATCTTGACAGCCCATTATTGTATTACTTTTGGACTTATGGATGAATATAGCAGGTATGACTTGTGATACTGGATTACTGGTTATCTTTCAGGCACTAGAGAGTGTTGAAGAAGCTTTAGGAAAGATGGAGAACTTGCTTCAGGAAATGCACGTATCCAGTTCTGATTCTGGAAAAGAACAGCTCAAAGCTGCTTGCTCTGATCTTGAGAAGATAAGGAAGCTTAAGAAAGAGGCAGAGTTTCTCGAGGCATCTTTCAGAGCAAAGGCAGCATTCCTCAAGGAGGTATGCTTCCCTCGTGCCCACATCATCTTATTGGAAGACGTTTTGACTGGCGACTTGAAAATTGCAGATACTATTTTTTTTTCTGTCTGTGTGGGAATTTTCATATGGTGGTGCCCGTCAGGAATTGACAAGTGCAATTGGTGTCGACAATGCCAAATGGTGCTGTGTAGATGGGTTATGGCATGTTATTCTCGTTGTGATACTTGTATTATCTCTTGATCTCTGTGGTAGAGGCAAATTCAATATTACTAGCGTCTCTGCTTGACGATTGAACTAACATACCTGATGTCATGGGATACCCCTGAAAAGTCGCCTTTTATTTCTTGTTATACTTCTATGAAATTTGAATATGCCATGTCTTTGTAAAGGTATTGTATTTTTATGGAGTATATTTGTCCATTACCGTTGAGCCTATCCATTCAAGATCCTGGATGATATCTATTGTGTATGAGATTTTAGTAGCATCTGTGTAGTATTCATGCTTGTGAATGCATCTTCCAGTATATCTGCATTTTGTTGTTTTCCTTATGTTTTTTCTGTGAGTCAATATCCATACTAAAAAAATGCCATGCTGATCTAGGAAAATGATGATGGTGAATTTTTGTCTACTGATGAGCAAGGGACATTGACAAATGACCAAGATAGAGCTGCATCGTCTGATCAAAAGAAGAACAGTGGGTCTGTATTATGTAACTCGTAGAAAGTTTGTGTTTTTGACTGTTTGAGCAGTCTTCTAGTTGGGCAGTGTGTGTGTGTGACTGAATTCACAAATACATTTCTTGGGATTTCAGTAATCCTCGCGGCTTCTGGACATTCCTGGCTAGTGCGCCGATGAAGAAATCTGCACCTGGATCTTCCGAGAGTTCTGATGTAAGTGTATGTATTTTATTTTCCTAGTACTTCATGAAGAGATTTAAATTTCCAGTTTTATCCTTTAATTGATCATCATTGAAATTTTTTTGGATTAAACATTGAATCTTCTTCTTCTCCAAAGCCTTAGTTCCAACTGCCAAATCCATTTTGGGTCAGCTAGCGAGGATCAATCGGATCCCCTCCCCCTTCCACCACACACACACACCCCAATTTTGGTCCATGCAAAGGAGATGTGACAAGTTATCACGCGCTAGCTGTCCGTAGCCTATTATGCAACTTGCCTCCTTTATCTGGGCTTGAGACCAGTAATAAATTTACAAATAGAAGTTATGACGCTCACAGGTGGAATGAGGATTGAACATTGATTTTCAGAGAAACTTTTTTGTTCTTTCTGCTTTATATTCTTCTTAGATCATTCTTTCATTTCACTGTTGTCTGACATATATATGATAACTTTCTTACTTATATGATTATAAATCTGATTGGCTGATCTGTGGGTTCTTAAGGCCCATTTTTTCGCTAGCTCTTGGTTTGATCACAATTAAACATCGCTGACGTCTTGTCAATAATGGCTTTTGGTCATTGAAAGCACACAATTCTTGCTTCCTCTTTTTTTTTATTAAACTGTTGAGATACCTTGTTTTAATGAGAGTAACACTGTCAGTGTACACATTACTCATTTCTTGGAACTTTTCCAGGGATTGTACCTGGGTCTAAGGAAAAGATTTGATCAATTGTTGCTATGTCATGTGCTTAAATCTATTCTTGGTGCATCTGGTTGGAAGGGAATTCTGTGTTATTTCTGGACAATTCTAAACCTCCGACTTGTCTTGTTGCTGTAGTACTTCTTGGGCTCCTGAATGAATTTAGGGTTAAATTATCTTTTATGATGAATACTGTGATGCCTTTCCTCTGAAGCTTGAGATACATGACACAGTCGACGACAACTTTCTTTTCTGAATATTATCTTTATGATAGATATATAGGTCTGTGTACATTCAACTTTTACCTGTCCTCCATTACTGAGCCTCGTTTGTGCAATCTTCCGTGGTAAGTTGCTTCTACTTTTGAAGAACTAATGAATGATCTGTTTTGGGATTAAGGATGTGTTGTTGTCTAGAATTTTCAACTCAATCACACACTCTTAAACCTTCCTATCAAAGGCTAGAAGAATGAAGGAGACCACCTTGCTTTTTTTCAACTCAATCGTAGCTTCTTTTTTTTTTCCGAGGGTTTGGTTAGTTGTTCTGATGTTTCTCTGCCTACATGTACTTTTGCTCAAGGAATTCCTGATGTCTTTTGCTGTGACCCTGATTTCGCTGTGCTTGCATTCTGTTTTTTGCTTTCTGGGGTGCAGGTAGACACATCTGCTGGGATATCTGATACATCAAGTGCGATCGATCAAAGTTCTGATGCGAACGAAATTCGCCGCTTTGAACTTTTGAGGAGTGAACTTGTGGAACTTGAGAAACGAGTTCAAAAAAGTACTACATTGTCAGAAAATGATGAGGTAATGGAAATCTTGAATTTGATGTTTTTCGACATTTATCTTCTTAACTGATGTTGAACAGTTCACATAGTGATCTATGACTCAGACCTTTTATTACACTTTGTCACTTGTGGCATGACCCCCTGGCTTATTATGGAGTTTAAACTTCTACTTTGTTGCTTATCAAATATTGACTACAGCCAAATTTTAGTATGTGCATGTTTGTACGTTCAACTTTTCTGTTAGCATTTGCTTTTTCTTCCCAATTTTTGGGTGGTGGTAACATAATAATTGTTTTGGTGCACTTGAACCTATTTCCTTGGATAAATGTTTCGAAGTTGATGCATCATGTACTCGTGTGTTTTGTGTAGACGTGTTTGTGTGTCGACCTTTGATGGTTTATGCTAGGAAGCTGACATGTAATAGTTTTTATAAGGATTTCTTTTATGCCGGAGAATGTGAAATAAATGTACAATGGCTGTTTGATGTCTCTAATGTTATCATCCAGGAAATGGAACTTCCCAATGCTGTCAGGGCCACTGAACTGGTGCGAGTGCAAAAGGACGAAAACTTCATTGAAAAGTCACTCGAAAAACTAAAAGAGACAAGCACGGTACATGAAACTCTTTTCTCACCAGTCAAATTGAAACAATTTTGCCAATTACTTCGTGATTCCGCGTAATATTGTGGTAAACAATCACCATATTTCCAAGTTTTTAGTTTTGGTTACATTTTAATCTAGATAAATTTGGTTCACTTAAAATTTCTTAAGCATCTTAGCAGTGTTTGTTTCTGGTGTAGCCTCTTCTTTGTCTCCTAGGACATGTAAGCTTTTATTCCATTATTCTGTTTTTTGGACTATGGAATTTGATGGCGAAGAATCTAGCTTGCCTAGACCCCCCAATAATACGTACTCCCTCCGTCCACATATAAATGTCCATTTCCAAATTAACTCAAAGTTAAGGATTATAGAAAAGTGATCAGACTGCCCTGTAAGGTGAGGATACGATATTGCAACACAAGTGGCTCACAGCTTACGAGCTCCATCCTCTCTCCTGCCACCACGGCCCAACCGTAACAGCATCTACCCACCTCCCACTCTCCCTTCCGCCTTCCATCATAACACCCTCTCTCATGATCATGCTCCCTAACTATCCTCAAAACCTCAACCAAACGGCAATGACAATGGATCGAGCTACAAAATGTGAAAGAAGCTAAGGTAGCATCTGTATGAGACTATTAAGAGTTAAAAAGCGTTGAAACACAAACACAGGTCAAAGAAATGGGATAAAAATGGGGGCAGAGAGCTGGGACTGGGAGGAAGGATAGAGAAAGGTTCAATATTTATGGGCAGTGGGATGGTTACCGACTTACTGGCGGTTATGTGGGTAAGGTGCGGTGCGGTGGCGACAGTGGCTAGCTGCACCAATGTTGGTGGTGGCAGTGGCGAGGAAAGAGAGTACGAGAGTAAGTGAAATATGAGTTGAGAGGAAGGAGATTGAGTGTTGTATATTGTTCAATGAAGGTAAGGGGAAAATGGACAGATGAACATTACAATTTAGAAAGTGACCAATTAATTTTGGACGGCCGATGAAGGAAACGTAGACTACTAAATTTGGACGGAGGGAGTATTTGGAAGGACAGGGATTTTTATGGTGTGATTGAAAGTTTAAGAACAAACCATTTGTGGGTGGGAGTTTAAAAACAAATTTATGCTATCTTGGGAAGTGACTGGTTTGGCAACCTGACCAATGACAATATAATTCATTTGATTTATTTATGTGCATCTAGAAAGTATACAATTGAATGCTGTCTTCCGTCATTGATGTCTGGATATCAGGATATGTTGCTTTTCAACAAACACCTAATTTTCCGCAACAGGGTCGAGGTTGATGCACAGGTGGTTTTGCACAGCAAGTGTCATGGCTAGCTATTGTGACTTGGGTTGTTTTCTGAAATCTTCTTTTGAAGTCTATACAGATGACATGCTTTGGGGTCCTAGAATATTGTTTGACCAGAAAAGTGGTCCTCTTCCTTTACAGACATATGGTATTGTATTATAGATTTCACCTATGTAGGTACTTAGTTATATTTACTTTTAAAACAATGTTATCCTTTTTGTTTGTATTTGTCCGATGTTGTTGAGGGTGGCGTTTAAGTTATAATGCACAGTGCATGATTGCTGACTCACCACCTGGTAGAGTAACTTATAGTGTATTTTTTTATTTTTTTTGATGGAAAACTTATAGTGTATTTATACCATCTTTTAACAAAATGATTTCCTTCTTAAGATCAGAAGGATTTTTCTAAGGTTGACAGAGCAGACACCTTCTAAATTATTCAATTGTGGGCAGGATGTGTGGCAAGGAACACAACTGCTAGGTATTGATGTTGCTGCTGCTACAGGGCTCCTTAGGCGGTCAATAATTGGAGATGAGTTAACGGAAAAGGAAAGGAAATTTCTTCGGAGGACACTTACAGATCTGGCATCAGTTGTACCAATTGGAGTTCTTATGCTCCTACCTGTGAGTGTTCTTTTCTTTTTTTCCTTTTCTTTTGTAACTTCTCAGAATAGAATTTTTTTTTTAAAAATCTTACTCTGTTTATGAAACAAAAACAGTTGAAACAACTTTATGGACTTTTCTTTTTTTTCATGGAACAACTATATGGACCTTTCTCTGTTTCGTAATTATAATATCGTAAAATTATAAATAAATGCTTGTGAGGTCATACCATGAGGCTGCTAAATATCAGTTGAAAGTTATGAGTTTCTTTTTTTCTTTGCTCGCAATATTTGGTCAAACTTGTTGAGGCTCTTATCAACTTTAAAATTTTGAAAAAAATACAGTATGTATATATTGTAAATGAACAAGTGTAGCTACAGTTAATGTTTTTTGGAGTTTGAATCTGAAGGGAAGTGAGCGTTTTGTTTGTTTAACTCTACGAAAAAAAGTGGTTCAATTTCCATTCACCTATTGTCTGAACTTTGACAGGTGACCGCTGTTGGGCATGCTGCAATGTTGGCTGCTATCCAAAGATATGTTCCTTCACTGGTGTGTGTTTCTGGACCCTTTGCTGTGCAAACACTTTCTTCTAAAGTCGCTGTGAAAACCTCGAGCTTTCTTTTTTTTTGAATTTTTTTTCATCTCTTTCTCCATCATGATAGATTCCGTCTACTTATGGGTCGGAAAGACTGGATCTGCTAAGGCAGCTGGATAAAATGAAGCAGACAGATACCAGCGACACCAAGACCTCAGAAAATGTTGAGGAACTAGCGTAATTTTGAAACGAGGTATTTATGGTGTGACTTGAGGAATATAAGCAAACTATAGGTGTAAACAAGTCTATATTTCACTTGGTTCTGAAGTCTTCTGCCAACATCTGTGAGTAAAGAATTTCATTCCAAGTGTCTGGAACTCCTGGAAGACACCAATGGCTGCAGTCCTCTACATTAGCTTGTGGCGGATCTGGCTCGCGATGGATAGATGGATGGCCGTCTGCTCTGAACTCTGACAGATATGTTATGTTCATAAAGTTGACCTTCATTTTTGCAGCTTCCATTTCTTTGACTACATCTGAAATGTATAGGTTAAATGGCGGGTCTGCCAGCAACTTTGATTTGTTGGTCTCCGGTTCATTGTTATCTCTACATGTACCACCTGTGGACCATGTACCGTTCCTGCAAAAGTCCACAATCTTGTAAATTTCTGGTTGTATATCCTTCATCTATCTCATAGAAATTGGTTAAATGCAATGAAAACCAAAAGCATCAGCTTTTTATGCCTGAAGTGAACTGGAGCATAGCTTCGGAATACGATGTGGCTTTTGTTGGGATTTAGCTTCTGTTCTGCCCATGTCTTCAATGTCCTCATTGACCTTCGAAATGCTTCCGTGTAGTGCATCGAAACGTTTACTGTGTCTCCTTCTTGGAAGTAGATACCCCTGGAACATGAACAGTACAATCAATGATTTCTAGACTTGGGGATGTAAGTCATGTAACAATGTGATACCTTTGTGTTGCAGACACCTAGGTGAGTACATGCTCATGTTAGGTTAGTTGAGGCTTTGATGACTCCCGTTTATTTTATTTTCTTTTCTGTTTTGCTACTTGTAAACTTAATCGATTGGCTCTTTCACAAAATTGCGCGTGAGACGAGTTAAGAGCAGATCAGTCAATCTGATAACAGAGATAATAGTGTAGAGGGATGAAAATGTAACCTACGATCCAATCGTTTTATCTTGATTCCACCAGTGCCCACCGTTGAAGACGTACAAGTCTGCACCTACCCATTTCTGAGAGTACCAGTGGAGCTTGTCGACCCTTATAGCACCCTTCACTTGACCTGGTGATTTTGGCGGTGGACGGGCAACACGAACAAGAAAAGGGGTGCGGTAGTATTCAACACTCAGGTTGAACTCTGGAAACTTTATGGAGAAATAGCCTTTGTGTCTGGTTATAGGCAGCCCATTGGCCTCGTGGATTGACGATTCATTGGACACTCCTTGCGACAACATACAAAGAAGAGACTCCCATTGGTTTCTTCCTATGGAATCACCAGCGAATACTATCCTTCCATTTTGGCTTCTCTTCAGGAAATCGCTAGCATTGAACCTGCAACATGGGGGAGAATAAACGACACTTATTTAGTGTTATATTGTAAGACTGAAACCTCATCTAGTTGCATTTGAAGTTCTGCTCCCGAGTGTTCTTCAGATGCTTTTATCTACACGAGATTACTCTAGTAACTAGTCACTGCATACAAAGAAGATCACAATGTAGGTCGTTTAGTGACTCGTAGCACGAGATGATTTCAAGTTCGGGCGTTTCGACTCCTGCAATACAGCAGATATATTCTTAATGATCTCATCTTTGGACCTCATCACCTAACCTATGGTGCTCTAAGGTTGATTGTCATTAATAATTTGTTAGTTTTCAATCTATGATCGCTTCAATTTCTCCTCTCCAATATATATAGCAACTAGTCACTAGTACGTATAGAAGCCATATCTCAAGAAGACAACAACTTCGAACTCATCAGATCATATTGTTTGAACCTATAATCCTATATGCATGTGGACTGTGGAGTATGTTTTCGGTGGAATCTACATCCAGTGACTGCCTTAGTGATTAAGAATTTATTGGCCCCTAACTTACAATGCTCCAAACATGCAGAGGTACAAATCATACCTTGGAAGGTCGCAGCCATGGGGCTTCCAACGCCAATGGCGAAAAGTCTCATTTTTACGTCCATTTAGATGGCAACGAAACCCAGGATCAAGGAAACGACAACTCTCATTATACGTGCTAGGATAATTCGCATCCCAAACCCAATTTCCTTTGGAATAATCGCAGTTTTCCTGGGAAGGCTCTTCTTCAGTTTGTTGGGAAGGTGAAAAGAAAGTGGTCCTCAAAAAAGACTGAGGATCAAAAGGATTAAGAACAGTTGGGAAGACAATGGTTGCAACAATGACTAGGAAGAATGAGAAAGCATATCCATGTTGTTTTTTGAGGGTGATTGAAGTTGGGATTGAAAGGAAGGTTGATCTTTGTGTAGGAGGGTGATGAAGATCCATGACTATAGGAAATTAAGGAGGAAGTTAGAAGAATAATGTTTTGTTTTCTAATGTAACTTGGAATTTGTTGGAATACTGCATGCGGGAGGAAAATGAGGAAGATGTTCAGAAATCTGAGTAAACTCATACATGATTGACGCCAGCAATTAAAAGACGTGCATGCAATGAGCTAATTCAGCAAAGAAAACCAAATTTAATCCCAATTTGTACATATACAAGCTCATTGTATATCACTCTTGTAGTTTGTAGATGCACTTAAAATATAAATCTTAGGTGGGAAAAAAACATCATAATGGTCTCGCTCTTAGGGCATGTTTAACTCTTATACTTATTAGAATATAAGAAAAGTGACACATCATAATTTTTTGTTTTAAACTTTGGTTATACTTTCTACTTTATTAGTTAAACTTACTTAATATTTAACAATAAATGAATTTTTTTAAAAGAAAATACATGTGGGTCCCATGCATTTAGTTAATTTTGAGTACAAAGGTGAGTATGTGGATTTTAAAACCCACCTTTATACTTTTAAGTAATGGGTCCCATTTTATAGGCATTATACTCAAGTATGAAGGTTATACTCTCCTTTAAACTCACTAAAGTACAAGCAATAAACATGCCCTTATTTCGTTCCCTTATTAGGGATGAAATGATTTATATACTAGTAACAAATATGGTCAAAATTGATTTACTTCCTCCGTACATCCTTATTTTATTCATTTGCTACCGTAATTTTATCTTACGAAAACTATATCTTCGTATCTACAATATTAAGTTGTGACTTGGAGCATATTTAACCTTTAAACCAATTAGAGTATCATATATTTTTGTTTTAGACTTTAGTATTATTTTGCACTTTATTAGTTAAATTCACTTAAAAATAGCCCTAAAAAAAATTCACTTAAAAATAAATAAATTTTCAAAAGGAAAATTTAATGTGGGTCGCATATAATTAGTTAATTATGAGTAAAAAGGTGAGTATGTGGAATTTAAAACTCATCTTTATACTTTTATGTTATGGCCCCATATTATAGGTTTCATATTCAAGCATAAAGCTAATATTCATCTTTAATTAATTAACTAAAATACAACCAATAAATATGTCTTTAAAGAAAATAATCTGTCCCATTCAATATCAAAAAATCAGTGAAAACCCGATAGCTTCAAGGCTTAACCTGATATCGCTAGTCCAAAAGCGCTTTAGTTAAAAGCCGGTTATTGATTTTACAAAAATTTATGTGAACTCGTTTCGGATAAACAATGACAATAATAACCCCTGCCACCCAGTCTACAACAACAACAACAACAACAACAACAACAACAACAACAACAACAACAACAACAACAATCCCAGTAGATCCCATCTCAAATGGGGTACTGAGGGAGTCCACCCAGTCTATAATAACCCCTCCCACCCAGTCTCATATATAAAAAGGGTTCACACAAATTTTTCTATATTAATTTTGGCAGACTTATAATTGCTTACCAATTAAATGGAGTTGCTTCTAAATTCACCACGGCAGTATGGTGGATTTGGAAGTGGCGCAATGTATCAATCCACGATGACCCTTCTACTATTCCACCACGCAGACATACATTCATACTTCAACAAGCTCAAGAATACATGGATGCTCATGCCGCAAGACAGACCAAGCTATACACCCCTAAGAACAAAATTGAAGTCAACTTTGGTTGGAACTCACCTATATCGGGTTGGACCAAAATTAATGTTGACGGGGCATCAAAGGGGAACCCACGAATAGCTGGAGGAGGTGGTTGCTTCCGTAGCGACACTGGAGCATTTATGAGAGCATTTACCATCAAGCTCGGCTGGTGTGGAATCCTAAAAGCAGAACTACTCACTGCGCTCAAAGGAGTCCGAATTGCATATGAAATGAAACTTCCAAGGGTGATCAATGAAATGGACTCAGAAATTGCTACAGGATTGATCAATAGTACATTCCCTGCCACAAGTCCATATTTCTTCATAATACAACAGATCCGCCACCTGATGAACGCTCCAGGTTGGGAGACTAAATGCTCTCATGTCCACCGAGAAGCAAACCGTGTTGCAGATAGACTAGCTCAAATTAGCTTTACTAGTACTAATCAAGTAGTTCTCTATGATTCCTCCCGTCCCCAACTCATGGATGTATTGTTAGAGGATGCACTTGGCCATACTTGGCCTAGACTACTTTCTTAATTCATGTAATAAAATAAGGGTGTTGCCCCCCTTCAAACCAAAAAAAAATGGAGGTGCTCGAGGTTATGATGTATAAAATCTTACTCATGTTTAAGAAAACATAAAGATTGTTTCCGACCCAATTAAACTTTTCATTTCTTTCAAAAACCTTCCCCTTTCAGAAAACGAACACACCGAAAAATATTTCCCATTTTGGGCTTCTAGTTTTGGGATGTTGGGCCGCTTCTATAGTATCTATCTATCATTGTATGGTAGTCAGTATCATAAGCCTTGTACCTACCTGCTTTATTACTTCCGTTTCATTTCGCTCTTCTTCATCGGTGTTCAAAGGCTTTGGGTAAATAGGTGCAAAACAACCCTCCCAACAAATTTATACTACCCACTTCCAGGTTACTTTTATGCTCTACTTTATAAACAAACTTTCTAATTTCAGCTCTTTGTTCCTTTTTTTTTTTTTTATAGATATATGCAATTTTTACTGATACTAATATGCTATCACTTTGCACATCACCTGTTTGATAAAAAGCCGGAGAGGGAAGTCATCATTGAAGAATTTGTTTCCAATTTTAGTAATGCTTTGCTTATGTGTCATCAGGTGATGAGGTGATAGTGAAATGAAGGCGAGGGTTGTTTGCAGGAAGTTGTACGATTACGTTCGATACGACTTGAAAGAGATAGCATTTCCTTCTTCCTTGCCTGATCCTCCACACCTTAAGAAGAGGCGCGAGTTAACCTGGAAAGAACGATACTATGTAAGGCACCTTGTTAGGTTTGTTGTTGTTGCTGTGATGAATGACAAGTTGGTTGGTTGGTATCTAATGTTATGTTGTATTCAGGTTGTGAAGGAGGCATCACGGCTTTACGCTGCAAGTTGGGTACGCGACATTGGTCCTGAACTCCGCCCGAATGAGTATAAGAAGGATGATGATGAAAATGGAAATGCTGGAGTAGATGGCAAGGATAAGGAGAAGGAACCATCGACTCTAGAGGATCTTGGTATGATAACTCACAAATTTTGTTATTGAATATATCTTGCAATTGTTTGTAGAAGTTGATTAATAACATAATGGTACATGTACATATTGGGTGGAAACTAATATCTTGTTGTTTGAACTAAAAGAAAATAAGGTAAGAGGCCAAATAGCTTCTTTAGGTAGACAAACATAGTGCAATAACCGTGTCTTTGATATAGCTAGTCATTCCATTGATTACATTTGGGGTGTATTCTTGGTTTCTTTTGGGGCGAGATCTTCGGGGACGTCATAGAATTATCCTCAGTGTTATGCAATGCCTTTCGCGCTCTTTGGAACTCTTCGAGCTTGGTGGACAACTTTTTTTCATGAACTTTCATTACATTTCTCAATTAAGATTTTTACTTTCTTACTCAAAAAAAAGGGGGGGGGGGGGG
>ONZK01002555.1:61955-92933 GCA_900322385.1 Pharnaceum exiguum | reverse complement strand
AATAATGGCCCCAAGTAGGGATTATTGTGGGTAAAAACCCCTTTAAAATACAATTTACTGCAATGGAAGCACCAATAATTAGTGCCAAGTTGGGACCCACTGTTTTTATTAGCACTCACAAAAGTATTTTTTACCTTTTTTTTTAATTAGTTGGCACCGGTGCCTAAATTTGCACCGGTGCTTTTGAAGCACCAAGATCTCTCCCCTATTTTTAGTGAAAGCATTGATTTAGTACACTTATCTCTCCTCAAGCACCTATTTATACTATGCATTGGAGATGCTCTAATAGGTACGGAGTACGTTTTGTTCTGTTTAACGGCCTGTTTAACTTTGTTTTTTTAGACATAAATTCTGGCATTTATGAGATGGTTACCCAAAGTATAATGGGTAAGAAACTCTATGTCACCACACTCACCAGTACTATATCATAGTGGTGGGAGATAAAGCTCTATCAGTCCCAACTGCCAATCAAGTTCATATGCTTACAAAGAATTTGATACATACCCATAATTCTTTGAGACCTTGTTTGGATTAGTATTAGGGGTCTGAGGAATGGGTATTACTCCTTGTGTTTGGTATAGGAAAACTACGTCTCATACCCAATTTTTAGGCCTTCACTAAGTCCCAAACCTCCACTTTTCGTAGGTATTATAAGCATCCTAAAAAAAGTATCATCCTTAATTATATAGGTATCATAATTAAACTTTTCTTGTTTAAAACCTATACCCATTAATAAACAAAGACATGTTATCAAAGAATGATACTTAATATCGATTCTCTGAAAATTTTATTCCTCATTCTAATACCAATTTTGTTTTAAATCAACCAAACGAGGCCTTACAAAAAAAAAAAAAAAATACGCAGAGAGAGTTAGCAAAGTAGTTTAGAGCAGTTAGGTCTTGTTTGGCAAAGAGTATTTAGTAAGAGCAGCTAGCAATTGTAGTTGTAAAAGTAGTTTTGACTAGCCAAAACTGCGAATAATAATGTTCGATGAATAGTAGTTTGTATGAGTAGTTTAGAGACCAAAATAACATTTTCATTAATTAAAAGCATTTTGTACTATAAACTGCTAACCGCTAATAGTAAATTTACCAAATAGCTCTTAGCTGTTAACTGCTAACTGATAGTCAAACCTACTAACTACTAGTCAAACCTACTAATTGCTTCCTCTAGCTATCAAACAAGGCCTTAGGGTAGTTGTATGTATATAATTCGAGAAAGACAAATTTAGGGGGGGAGAGCAAAATTTACTCATCATGAAGAATGGACTTGGGATGTCCACAACCAAAAGAGCATCTTCCAGTTCCAAGGTTGTCATGTTGACATTCCAACAGGATGCCCAAGAGCTCCAAGTTGGCACAAAAGTACATATAGGGTGTGCACTCAAATATGGAACTACTCTACTGAAAGATACTACCATTCACATTTGGCAACACTGCAACACAAAGAATGGGTACAACAGATGATAGATACTTTTAGATACCTTAGTGATAGCGGTTGCTACGTCTATTTTTGGAATATTGTTTTCGGGCTCACAACACCTAGGCCCTTTCGGCCCCATATGGTATATTCCCATATCAAAAGATGGAATAATCACCATCAAGAACCATTAGTGCATGCTAGCAACCATGACCTCCTTTTGATCACGAAGATGAAATATGATAACATAGGCCCTCCAGCCAACTAAATTTTGTGGATGTGATAGGATTGACCTACGTGATTTGGACTACATTGTATGAGTGTTTCTAAAGACGATTTAGGCCTTATGCTATTCATATTCCACCAAGACGGGGGTTAGCTTGGTGTAGTGGTGATCCACCTTGATTTTCACACAAGAGGCCATGGTTCAATTTTCCATTAACCTTTGAGCTAGAGAGGGGACTCATAGCTCTTTACCTTAAAAGAAAATCCACCAGGACCGAGATAACCAAAATGATGCAAATTGGAAAGGTATAGGCTAAGAATTTAATTGGAAAGGAATCTAGGGACTGAAATGAAGCAAAGCTATGGGCATCAAATCATAAATAAATTCTCCATCTGTGCAAAAAAATATGTACATCTTAACTTTTTAGGTCAATTAGTTGAAGGGTCAGAAAAAAATTTCCTTCAAAAGAGCCAATTCACCCAATTAATCAATGAGCATCGGTGAAGACATTAGCACAGAAAGATAGAGGCCTTATTTGGTAAAAAATAGTTGGCAACTTAGCATGATCGGTTAGCGTTTTATAGTTGTAAGAGTAGTTTTGACCACTTAAAATCACTTTTGGAGATATTTGGAGAAAAATAGTTTAGGGCTCGAAATATTCTTTCACCAAATGTTGTTGCCAACAGTTTTTTCACTATTTATAAGCATTGGACTAGCCTTATAGACCACCATATATTCATCAAGCGGCTTTGTCTTCACTCACCTGGACTCTAGTATGTCTCGGGAGGTCACTCATTTTAACGTACACTATTGCACGGCTAGCACACTTAACTGTTGAATACTTTGGAGATACACTTCCTAGAAAGAAGGTGTACCTTAGATCCTTAATGATGTAGGTAGCCTAAACCATTCTCTTTAATGGGGTTGTGTTTATGTGTGTGTGTCAAATTTCATACCATATTTGCGATTTAGAGACTAGTTAACAATTGTAAGAGTAGTTGTAAGTTGCGAAGGAAATAGATAGGGAATGATATATACCTGCCAAGTCCACTCATCCATTCCATGTTTATCAAAATCACTGTCTAGATTGAAGCACTTCACAGTCCCAGTATAATTGTAGTATACGTTGGCTGCCCCATACAACTTAGCAAATATGTCCTTTTCCACCATTGGATTGTCTATCGCTTTACACATCTGCAAAATAATTAAATTTAAACAATCAACAAAAAGGAAAGCATATAGATTAAAGAGACAAACAACAAATTGTTGCATTGTGTGACATATTCGATACCTCTTTAACTGGATAAGCGGGCATAGGGTTGAGAAAGTTGGATGGGGTAGGATAATCTGTCATAGCTGTGTAGATATAAGCTGTACTCAACCAGCTTTCAATGGCGTCCCCAGAAATAGTATTGTCACTGCACATAAGTGTATAAACTGAGTAATTACTTCATTTTGGCATGCCTGATGCCTCAATGAACCTTTCCCTGGCGCGAATCAATGAACTTACTCGCATATTTTGAATGAAGATTTGAGCTTCTCTAGGCCTCCTTTTTGTTTTGCGGTTTCTTCGATTTTTTTCCATGAACCTTTGATCACCTTGTAGCAGTTTTCACTTTCACTCTGGAAGATAAAAGATTCATTACACAACTTGACACAATAATCATTTAATCAAATTTAAGTTTTACTCCTAAAATAGACGTTGGTTCGTCTATAGTGTTACAGTTTAGTTTGTTTTTCCAATTCAGTTCATTATAGTTACATTTAGTTTATTCTAGCTCAATTCAATTCTTTTCCAGTTTTTTTTCGGTTCAGTTTTTTAACTACACACCCTATGTAGCACTAGTTATTACTTGACATACCCGTTGTGCTTAACTTAATTGTAACATTCTTTCAATGATTTAGACTTTGGAATAAGATCTTATGATCGAATTTCTGTAACCAATTATTGTCGTTCCGAATTCTTTCTATACAGTTCTCCCCTTAAACGAAAACTAATGCACCATGCGTATGCACGATCCTATCAACTTTTATGCCTTCATGTCCAGTCATTAACCCCTCATCACTAACCATTAAATATGCTTTCGGTACTAGTATATATGGACCACCATGAACAATTAGCAAACTCATATATATGTAGGAAAGATTGATAAAGACTTCCAGTATATGTCCAATGCAATTTCACTCTCACTTGTTTGCCGGTAGGCAGTAGCACTGTACTGTTGCTTTAAGGGAAAAGAAAAGGCACGCACTTTCCCTCCCCGATCTTTTACGCTCCACAAGATGGGAGTGAGCCAAGTTTTATGGGGAATGTCCTTCATTTCCCACCAAACATACAAGCAGATAAAGAGTATGCAGTTTGTTTAAGAATATAATTACAAGGAATAATTCCCATGTTAAGAGATCTCTAGATTAAGATTCAAAGAATCGTGCTCCGTTCTCTAGGAATTTAAGAGAAATCCAGTATAAGTTATAACATCTCTGAATATTCATGAATTAAAACTAGAGGCATAAGTTGTTACTTATTAAGTCCTACAAATTGAGGCCTTGATAGCACAGTAAGTCTTTGGTATACCGGGTGTAAACGTACACCAGGTGGATTTATAATTAATAATAAAAAAATAACATATGACTTATAATTTCTCTTGAAATACTTTGTAAAAAACACTCGATGTAGTGTACACCGGTATACGAACTGGAGTAGTTAGCAAGGTAAGCAAGCACTTGCAAGAAGAAAGGGGCACATAGCAGAGAGTTTGATAATGATCTTTGTATAGATTTTGAGCTATGATAAAAGCAATTAAATCAGTAAATCAGTTGTCACTTCATGATAGTTTAGAATATCATCACAACGCAATAAGCCAAATACCCTTTCATTAGTAGGGAGTTACGTTTTCAGGTGGTCAAGCTAAGAAAGTATCCTGTCTAACAGTGTAACTACCAAAACTGAACATCTGATGATGTAAGTCATAATTTTAATGACAAAGTGAAACATACCCTGAAATCTTGAGTGACGATGTTGTTAAAGCTGAAAGGAGAGGTGACATTATCAAAATTGAGTATAGGAGACGAAGATGCCAAAGCTCCAATTGCTACATGTGGGTACTTCAACCTAAACCAAGCTGCCAACACTGTCCAAGAAGGCAAAAATCCAACAAACAAGGCGCTCCATTTAATTTCATTTTGCCCATATGAGGTACAAATTCCAAAGTAACAATTGCTAAAAACAACGTATAAAATTCTGTAAAACGTAACTATCGAAAAATAATAACTATTGCAAATATAACTTACTTCCACCGTAGGAACCTCCAAAAACCACAACAGGAGATTCAGAAGCAGACAAATTCCTCTTCAGGTCTAGTATGAGAGTGGCATAATCAGCCAATGCTTGAGTAGAGCTTAGATATCCTTGTGTTGTAGAATTTTGATAGGCTATTTCCTTGTTACCACCATATGGGATTGATTTCCCATAAAACCTATGCTGCAATTAATTAATTAGAATTATAATATTAGCCTTTCTCCATTTTATTCAAGCTAGAACGTACTCAAACGTTAGTAATTGGGTTTTAAAATCTATATTTCAATTCTTAGTAAATTGAAAAACAGCAAAAAAAATTCTAGAAATCGAGGAAAATGGTCACTAGACAACGTTGTTCTTTGGCCCGCGAAAGTTCTGATCGATATAAGTGATAAGTTACTTCACATAAAATAATTCCTTTATATTTTGTATCAAGGTGTGGAAAAGAGAGACGTTTAAAGTTTGATAGGAGGAAACTGAACTGAAATCCTTAAAAGGAACAAAATTCCTAATTATTAAAAGATATCTTGATTCATTGACATTTATTATAGTTACACTAATCAACTTATGAGTTATGACTAGAGGTTTTGTTCATTTCACAAGTGGAGCTGATCAATGGCCTTGCATTACACTTGATTAATCGAACACAATAATTAAAGAACCACTTCTAATGTCTGCCCGGCTACTACGTGACAAGAACTTTTTGCTAACTAGAGAAATGAATTGAGAACCTTTGACTCATGACATCAGTCATTGCAGTTACAGCCACTTTTCCACCAAACTACCAAAGTATCTAGTACGTCGTAACGAAAGACGACGCAGATTAAATGATATAATAAAAGCAATTATGATGGCTTTATATGTTAACGTAGAAGGGAATCTCATTGGAAAGGTTCATAGTTTTTTAAAAGTTTTAATTTCAAAGAGTTGTTTATGTTTCATCGTAAACCTTCATTGGCTAGAAATTCGTATTGTAGTTTGATAAGATCCACAGTCCAGGAAAATGTTACACAACAGAAAATATCTAACGAAGGATGACCCTTTGTATGTACATATATATGTTAGCGGCCAAAAAGCATTAAGCAAATGTTCATATAGAGAATAGAGCCACAACAATTTTACCTCAATGAAAACCAAAAGGGCTTTGAATTGAGGGGCAATCTCAAACATCAAACCAGTGTTCTGTGCAAACCATTCAATATCTCCTTCATTGCCCATGTACACAAATATTGGGGCATTCCTCTCAGCGCCACCCCAATTTTTGTCATTTATCAAATACCTTTGCTGGAAAGTTTGGTAACTCTGAGGGTGGAAGTTGAAGTGATCAAGTATTTGCGTGAAATACCTTGTCTGGTATGGCTTCGCGCGAGCGCCATTATCTTTGGAGATTCGAGCGATCTGCTCCGGTCGAACAATTGACGATGGAAATCTATGAATGACTTTGGAAAATGCAGGTGAAGTGAAAAATAGGATGAAGAATAGGGAAATAATGATGCATTTGAATGCTGTGAACCTAGGAGCCATATAGCAAGTGTCTAATTTGCTTGTTTGTATGGAGTGTGTTTAAATGTGTGAAAGATAGGTTAAGGGTTTGCCGTTTTTCCTAGGGAAATTGGAAAAACAGGAGACCACGTACGTACAGTCTGCACAAATTCTATGAGAAAGGCCTCGGCTCAATTTATAGAGGAGATGCTGTATGCCTATATATAGCTAGTCCAGTAGCCCATACTGAATAATGGCATCCAAACAAATGAAAAAACACTCTCTACAGTCCTACTGAAGTACTGACACTACCATGTACCTAACATTGATAATTGATTTAGCAAGTTAATTTTTTTTTTAAAAAGTAAATACCAGTAGCCCACTTCTACGGGAAACATACAAAATCTTACGGAAAAAGATACAAAATGGAATTTTGTATTGTATTTCAGTTTGTAGTTGTACTTGGTTTGTGTGAGCTACTAGGCTACTACGAGTAGTCAGGAATGAACCAGAAATAATTCGCCAATCACATTATGCGTTACTGCGCGTTATGTGCCTGTCCATTTACGATTGATGGCTTGACTATCAAAAAAAGGAAAAGAAAAGATTGATGGCTTGATATTTTGACTAGATTTTTTTTCAAAAGGTAATGAACTAATGAAGGTAGAAACGATTATAACCCCTCCTCTCGAGGAAAACTTCTAATGTAATTCAAAAGAACATAATTTTTTTTATGCGGACCATGAAGTATTCTAAATCATCTCGCCGTAATGTCATCTATATGATGCCACCCAATTTGCCGCTCTATTCCATTCTCGCCATACGCGTTCTATCCTCCATTGTTCAAAAGATCTTAAATAAACGTGCGCATTTTCAATTAAACTTTTGATTTGCCAGGCGATACTGTTTTCACCACATAATACCTTGATGACAGTTAAATTATCTCCTTCTTACAAAGATGTTTTTCAACCCATGCTCAGATGCCAATTTAATTCCTTCACGCATACCCGTTGCTTCCACAATTAAAATTCTCCAATTGTTAGGTACACCGGGTGTACGGGTACATCTTATGGATTTATAACTAGTATTACAACATATGGAGTATATCATTAGTCAATCCCTTTATAATTAGTCATAAATCCATAAGGTGTACCGGTACACTCGGAATACCAAAGACTTGCTGATTAAAATTAAAGAAGCAGCAAGTGGTTTAGCTCTTGCCGCATAAACATAATTCTGATTTCTAGCCTTTCTATACACATTCGATAATCGTTAAGTTAAAATTTAGAAATTTTACTTACCATGTGTTTTGGCATAGTTTTTGACAAGTATTTTGATATTCCGTATTTCTTTTATGCCTTGTTCTCCCCATCATCTAAAAACTTCAATTCATTTCAGTTCGGTTTGGTGTAGTTCAGTTCAGCTCATAATTTGCGAGCGTAATAAGTTTTGATCTTGATATTCATTTTTAGTTATTAGTATATCATTGGAGATCTAGCCATATAGTTTCATAAACGTACAATATTGATATGGTTTTGATGAGATTGAGGTTCAAAACCATTAAACAAAAAGCGCAGTTTTTTCACTTCAATTCAGTCAAAATAAGTTGGGGGAGAATAAGGCCTTAGTTTACATTATCTTTTTATTTTTCTAATTTAATTTTAAATGATTGTACATTACTAATTTTATTTTAGGGTTGTTATTTATACTCGTCAATACTTGACAAAAGGTTCAATACTTTTGAAAAAAAAAGAAGTTACTCCCTCCGACCCGCAACGTTCTTTACACTTTTTATTTGGAGTGTTTCAGAAAATTCTTTACGTACTACCCCGTCTGATCTAATATAAAGTGTTATCCGAACAAGAAAAATATGAGCCAAAATAAGTGTCAATTTCAATTTTCAATGCATAAAATTTTCCCATGTTTAACTAATAACATTAATGAGAAGTGGAAATTGTGCTATAATTTACTCGTATAAGGGCACATTATGAATTATAGCTAACTCTTTAATATGTGCGTTCAACTTTAGGATGTCACTTATAACAAATCAGAGTGAGTATTTTAGAAAGTTTTATTTGACTTATATATATTGTGAAAAACCCATGTTTCATCAACTCTGTACAGAATGGAAAAAAGAGCTACATTAACACAACTTAGAAGGCTTAAAACACTCAACTTAGAGCAGCGAATCTGAAAAAAAGAAAGAGATATAGGGTCCGTTTGAGATTGATTTTGAACTGCTTTCAATGTACTTTCCGCAACACTTTTATTTTTTTGAGGCGTTTGCCAATTTTCTAAAAGTACAGCACTTTCCAAATATAATATTTGAAATCACTTTTTTCACCTCACCTACGACACAACTGTTTATGAAAACACTTTTTTCACCTCACCTATGACACAACTATAGATGAAAACACCTGTTAGAGCTGCAACACTTGATACTTGACAACAAACCCAAACTCACCCATAGTAGCAAACTAGCAACGCCTAGCAACCCAATGAAATGACCAAACACACTTGAATCTACACTGGGCCAACTATAAAAACCTTTGGGCTAAAAAATTATAACATACTTGAATCTACACTGGCCCAACTTTAAAAACCATTGGGCTAAAACTTATGCACTCTAAAGTTTTTCAAAATGGTCCACAGCAAGTCCAACTTATAAACTCTGAAAGTCTGAAGTCTAGATATAGATTAGAGACAATCAGACAATAGTCAAGCTTTGCTTGATGCTTATTGAACAGAATCACAGTCTCACAGATCACTCAACCAAACCTAGCTATTTAAAAAAAAAAACAAAGAACAACCAAAAGTGAAAGTCAAAAACTGAGACCTTTTGACTTTTCAAGCTGGCCACTGACTTTGTTCCACATCAGCATTCTCACATGAACTATACTCATCTCACCCTCATGTTTCTTTCTTTCTTTTCTCTTCCTTTTTCTTTACGCTGTAAATCACGTTCCTTCCATTCCATTCTCTGTCCTCACTAGTCTCACTAGTCCTCTTCTTACCTCAACACACCACATCTCCAACACTTCAATTGTTTGTGTTGTGTTACCAAAAAAACAAAAAACAAAACTCCAGTTGCCCATCATTTCATCACCCACCTGTTTACATTTTCATGTCATATAATCATTCCTAGAAGCTCTGAATTCTGATCTGAAAATTCCTTGGGTCTTTGCTGCTCATTTCTCATTTCCCTAGACCAACCACATTTGCCCAAATATTCCAAATTTTTGAACTCATTCTTAAACTCCACAAAACATAACTAAAAATTCAGCATCCTCAGAAAACCCCCATTTGCCCAAATATTCCAAAATATTGAACTCATCAATAAACTCCACAAAAATTCAAATAGTTCACATTTTTATCTCTTCCTCAAACCACATTCCCATTTTTGAAAAAGAGAAAAAACCCACTTTCCCAAACTCTTCAAAAATTAAAACCCACTTACAAAATTCTCAAAAGATCAGATTTTTACCTTAATTTCCTACTAATCAAGCTTAATTTCACATTTCTAACAAAACCCATTTCCTCATTTCCTCCAAAAACTTAATCCCACTTCACATTTTCATTTTACCTTTCTTTTTCCTGCTTGTTTTTTGTCTGAAACTCCAGATTTTGAAGCTAATTCAAAATTCTGAGAAATACCCATTTGTCAAAACCATCCAAAACATTGATCTAGCTAAAAAAGTTCCAATCTTTACACTTTTTTTTTACCAGCCAAAATGGCCTAATTTTCATTATTATTACTCTTTTTTAATATTATTATTAAAAAGAAATGGAGAAGATAATAATGAGTGAAGCAAAGAAAATAAGAAAAAGAGGATGTTCACCAACATCATCAACAACATCATCAGTGATCCAAAACAGCAGATTCAAAAGGGCAATTTTGGTAGGAAAAAGAGGAAAAGGGGGGTCATCATCAACACCAGTGCCTACGTGGAGGATGGTGGGGCCTCCACGGTCACCCTCTGTGGTGCTCCGGTCAGCAGCAGTGCAGTCTCCTAGGTACCCTCCTAGCTTCTCGGGCAGGTCCAAGTCCGGGCAGCAAGGACAGCCTGTTTCTGCTAGGAAGTTGGCTGCTACATTGTGGGAGATGAATGAGGTGCCATCACCTTCTCAGTCTCAGTCACAGTCATCAGCTAATGGTTCTGTTAGGAGAAGGGAGAAAGAGAGGAGAAGGAGGAGGAGAGAGAGTGGAGTGTTTCCTCCTCATTTGTCCGATCCTTCTCATAGTCCTGTTTCTGATGTGAGTTTAGTTCTCTTTTTTCTTTTCCTTTCTTTTTGTTTTGTTTGTTTTTCTTTTTGTATTTTTGGTTGTGGTTTTTAGTTGTGTACATTGACTTTAGTTAGCAGCCAAATTATTAATATATTTCCGAGAAAAAATTGCGTGAACCTGTTTTATATATATGAGATTGAGTGGGAGGGGTCATTATGTTTTAGCCGAGGGGTCGTTATTGTTTACACGAGGGGTCATTAATACCCAGTCTCATATATGAAACGAGTTCACACAATTTTTTGAAAGAAGGTATAGACAATTATTAGACATTATGGGTTAGGTTGTGTTTTGTTTCTCTGAATTAGGGAAAAAAGACTGAACTGGACCGAAAAAAATTTAAGATGGATGGTGAACCGGCAAGTTTTTGTTACAAGAGAATATTTTTGCCACCAAAGGAGTTAGGAGTACCTTTTTTGAATTTGGAATTGTGTAATGCATGTTAGTTAGAAGTTAGTGCAATGGTGCATACATTGTTGGGTTGGTGTGCAATGTTAATAATGACTAATGAGGCTTTAAAAACATGTTATCATTGTTGTGACCATATAATTAGAAATTTGTCACATAGTTTTAGGTGGCTTTTTGTTCGGACGGTTTTAAATTTGTGGCTGTTTATATTTCCAATCAATATAATATGGTCGGCTAGGCTCTAGTGGAATTTGATTATTTGAACGTGAACATGTCATTACTGTTGTCTCTGGTTTATGATTTGTGAGCTTTTAGCAACAATTACCAGTGGATTAGCTCCATAACCTGACTGGCTATTGTGTGAATAGAGGGCATTGGGTGGGTCAAGGATTTAGTTTGTTGTAATTCTATGTTGAGTATAGATACTAGCAGACAATGACAATCAGTTTTTGTTGTTTGGAACATGTTTGATGTTTAAGCATGGGATGACTTGTACGGTGTACCCCTTCTTTGTCTATAAGCAGAGGCTGTTTGTCATGTTGTTGCTGTGTCATATTCTTGATATTTGTTCATTTGTCTGGAACTTTGGTCACATCAGGAATACTAGGTTTGGGATTTTGTGATGTAGCCACAAAACTAACCTCGTAGGCTCAGTTTGCTTATAATGAATTGTTCAGCACTACTATAGATTGCTTCTAAACTTAAACTGTAATCCTTGCTATAAAAAAAGGAAGAAAAGAAAGCTTTGACTGTAAGAAACTAGGAATTCTAAATGGACTTTCTAGTTTTAATTTTCCTCTTAGTAAACTTTCGTATATGTTATCAGGTTTTTAGCCGAAGTGCTTAAGGTAGCTGTAGTTCTGTGGTGTAGGCAGCTTGCCCGGAAAGAAATCTTGGTGTCGATCATCTTGCTGCTCATTCCAGATATCGTGAAATATATGCTTTAGACTTGTATCTTCTGGTGCTTGTTCTCATTTACGCTAAGTTGTTTATGTTTATTGTTATTGGGTTTGTAGAGAATGGAGCGATCGGGAACTGGTAGTCACAGGAGACGAGATTCATCTACCTCTAGGAGGATCAGAATTGACAATTTCGATTCTGCTAGTCGTGCTAGTTTTATGGAGGTAAACTGTGGTTTCATTTATGTTACTCTTGACATAGTAATATTAAAACTTTTCTGATGTGAGTTTGTTTGTGCTGTGTTTCTAAATTACTCTAGCTGTTGTTTCACCTGCATTTACTAATCAGTAACCACTTTCATCACACATGTATACCTCTGTGTCACAGAGGTAACTCTTTTCTTGTGTGACATTCTTGTGCAAAATGATGATATAAACTGAATAATAGCATGATATTTATTAGTTACAGAAAATGATGACTCATGCATTTATTATCTGGTGTATCACTTGTCATCTTCGTCCTCTGTTTTTGATAAGAAAAGAGGGAGAGGGGAGACAATGTTATCGTTGATGTACAATCAAGATGGCTATGAATGTTCTTGTTTCATGGTGTACCTTCTCCATTGATCATTTCATGAAAATACTACTCGTGGGCCACGTGAATGCAACATAACAGGAGGCAGTAGAAATATCAGTGGAAGTGTAGTAATAAGTGCATTCTTTCCTCACTGCAGATTGACACTAGATCTCGATGCCAGACACCATCTGGCTCTACAGTTGGTGCCAAATCTCGTCTAAAAGATGTTAGTAATGCTTTGATGACTTCCAAGGAGCTTCTTAAAATCATAAGCCGCATGTGGGGTCACGAAGGTCAACCTTCATCAAGCATGTCCCTCATATCCGCCCTTCATGCTGAGCTTGAGAGGGCTCGCTTACAGATCAATGAGTTAATCCAAGAAGAGCATTCTGATCACAAGGGGATCAACTATCTTCTCAAACGTTTAGAAGAAGAAAAGGCGGCGTGGAAAAATAAGGAGCAAGAAGTGGTAGAGGCTGCAGTCGAAACCATTGCTGGTGAACTTGAGGCAGAAAGGAAGGTCAGAAGACGATCTGAGAGCTTGAACAAGAAGCTTGGTAAAGAGCTTGCGGAGACAAAGGCAGCGTTCCTGAAGGCGGTCATGGAACTTGAGAACGAGAAAAGAACTAGGGAAGTTATTGAAAAAGAATCTTTAAGGATGCAAGAAGAGGTCGAAAAGGAAAGGCAGATGCTACATATAGCCGAGGCATTGCGTGAGGAGAGAACTCATATGAAGCTTTCAGATGCAAAGCTTCAGTTCGAGGAGAAAAATGCAATGGTTGATAAGTTGAGAAATGAGTTAGAGGATATTCTTAGAACCAGTAGTAGTAGCAGTAAAGAAAATGGACACGGCCCAGTTTATCATAGAAGGGATGGTGATATGGCTTTTTGTCAAAGGGAGGCAAACCAAGATGATGCAGGAGAAGTGGAAGATATGACTGATGGTGAAAACTGTGCTGAAAGCGATCTTCATCCCTTGGGATTAAATAGGCATAATTCCAGCAAAAACTTGAAGTCATTTTATGCTTCTATGACACCTAGACACTCCAAGCAGTTTTCCGTTGATGAGGGACAACCCAAAGTGAGGAAATCTATTGTTAGTCAAGTAGCTAGAAGAAGCACTTCTTTGCTCAGAAGCGTGTCTGACGTAGTTAAATGGGGTAATGGTTCGAGCAATGACACGGATAAACATATTGCAAGAAGAAGTTGTGGGGATGAGATACAGAAGCTTAAGTCATCTAAAAATCCCCGTGAACATGCGTTACCTAGTTCAAGGCTCGGGTTTGATAGAGAATGTCCAAGCCCATCCAGCCAACGAGGTCCCCCTTGGCCATCAAGGAACCCGTGCGATGTAGGGTTGCAAAGACCCTCGACAATGGAAGGCATGCAAGGTCCAGATGAAGGTAGAATCGAAGGCCATAACTTGAGGAGATCAAAAAGATGAGTGTTGGATTCTGAATTTTGTCAGCAACTGTCCCGTTGCTAATGCTAACAATGGTGTCTCGATATCGGTCTACGGTGTGTGAATAAATCTTAACCTTTTTCCTTTCTTATTTCATGGCTCGGCAAGTGCTGCTCTTTCTTTGTAGGCACCTTTGCCTTTGGCCATACGGGCTTTTGTAAAATAGGAGGCAGAGATGTTTTTGAAATCATTGCAATATCACTTCTGCAGGAGATGTCTTCAAGCCAGACATGCTCAATTATTGTCAGTTGTAATTGTCAAGTGTTCCATCCTGTAATATACGGATTATTCCGCAGTATGTTCCTTTTTGGCTTTGGTTCAAAAGAAAATGTGTTTGAAATGAGGCTATATGCAGATCTTGTTCCTGCTGAAAATGATGTCCGTACTTCATTGTTGAACTTTTTCTGTCAATTAACTCAAACCGCCCACCATGGCCAGGAAACCTTTCATCATTGTGTTTGCTCCACCTGCTCAAGCATGTTTGAGACTTTGACGGTTATGCAACTATACCACACAGGAAAAAACTTGTCATTAGGATGGTTTGTAAGTAATGAGAAATTGAGAATATATATACGGAGTAGCAATCTAGCATAATCTCCGTTAATTAAGCTACATGTTGCAATCAAGTTAGATACAGGCAGGCCAATAATCTTGATGATCATTTTAGCCTCATTACTGTGTAGAACTTGGACATACCGTACATCTAAACCATTGGGCCATCATTCATTTCCAATCCGTCGTTTTATATAGAGAACTTGTATAATTTTAAAGAATTTAATTAGTGTATGCAACAAGAACCAAAGAAAAACTATTTTAGTATAAATCAATAATTTTGAAGAGATTATATGGAAAATAAGAGTCACTTATACTAGATTGGAAATTTAACATTTTGAGTACCTGAGATTTGAACTAATTTCATTTTGGGTACCCGAGGTTTGCATATTATCATTTTGGGTGCCTGAGATTTCGGTTCTATTAACACTTTGACCTAAATCAGTTAAATATGACCGTTAACTTGATGACGTGTCATGTTATTTTCGTAATATTTATGGGTGAAAACCCCAAATACCCAAAGTGTTAACAAATTACTTTGGGTTTTTACATTTAGATGAAGGGCAAATTGGGTTTTTCACCCACAAACTTCGCGAAAACAATATGACACGTCATCAAATTAACGGTCGAACTTAACAGATTTGGGTCAAATACCCAAAGTGTTAACATAACCGAAACCTCAGACACCCAAAATGATAATATGCTAACTCGGGTACCCAAAATGAAATTAGCTCAAACCTCAGGTACCCAAAATGTTAAATTTCCTATTAGATTACTTGCTTTTGTATCATCTTTGAAGATTTTGGATTTACCATGCCTTTCCTGTATGGAATTGTAAAATCTGGCTGTAGAAGTGAATTTTTTTCCACCAGTCCAAACAAAAAATTGTAGCAATGATAGGCTCAAAGGCTGATCAATGTCATCAAATATTTGTCACAACTCACAACCAAACTTGTGTATAAGCTCATAAAAATCTTAAAAGCTAATAATTGTTATTGCTTTTCTAGTAAAGTAAAGTTGCATTGCTGAGCAAATAAACATACACACTGCTATACAAATACAAGTCGCAAAGCTACTCTGGAAAAGAAAAAACAAAACGAAAAAGAAAAAAGAAAAGATTGTTGAGGGGCAACTAAGTCATTATTTCAATCATCAAGCATTTTCCGCAGACGCTGCCTGACAAATTCACTCCGGGCTTTAGCTCGGGCTTGTTGGGGCTCGATGTTGACAAAAGAGAGGTACCCACCAAGTGTTATCAGCCCAATACCCGCTAACACGCCCACTGCCGTCATCACCGCCTGCTGCCGCGTTGGTGGGTACGACCAAAACATCGTTTTAGTAGAGGAGAGAGAGAGCAATAGACTTTGACTTGGTGAAGGGGCAAACTAGATGAGATGTTTGTTTAGAGAAAACGGTGAGATGAAAAGTGAGAACGATTGCCTATTTTGGGTTGCCTTGACTTCCAAAGTTGCAGTCCAATATGAAGGGTTGATCCATGATAATGAATAGCCCAATAGCTGGTTATTTGACATTTCTTTTTTTTTTAAAAAACTTTTTATTTGATATTCTATTGAGTAAATTAAGTATCCTTAATTTTCAATAATTTTACTTCAATTTAGTAAAATTTATTTCATTAAGTTTCATTATCTTTTGTGACAGGTAACTTAGGGTGCGTTTTGATCGGATGGGAAACTCTAAATTGAAACTGAACTGAAGTGAAAAAAACTGAAAAAACTGAAATGAACTGGAAAAAACTGAAGGCAGTTAAAATAATATCTAAAACTGAACTGAACTCAACTGAAAAAAACTGAACTGAACTAAAAAAACTAAACTGTAGTGGTACTGACGAACAAAACACAGCCTTAGTTCAGTTCGATCAAGATCAAGTTTCATTAATTACGTTTTATTTTGTTACTCCCTCCGATCCAAAATAAGTGTCATTCTAGCAACTACTCCAGTAATTACTTAGGAAATTGATAAGGGTAAATTTGGAAATAATGTCTCAATTATGCATTGAAAATTGAGAACGACACTTATTTTGAATCAATTTTTTTGAAAAAATTGTATAAAACTCCCCCGGTATTTCCCCACTTTGTACGGAGCTCCCTTTAACCTTTTTTTTTGTACAAAACTTCCTTACATTTTGTTGACCTTTGTAAAAACATGCTGTTGACCGCTGGACATCTCCCATTTTACCATTTTACCCCTGGACATCTCCGCATACATGCTCCACTTCTCTCCTAAATCACACCCAATTTAGTTCCCCCTCACTAACCAAAAAACGGAACCCATCTTCTTCTTTTTCTCCCAAACTGTCACACACTTCCCGTCATTTCTCCTTCATTGTTCTTCATTTTTTCCCCATTTCATTTACTTTCTTCATTCCTCATTTCCTTTGTCTTCCCTTTATGTCAGTCCAAGTGAAACCTCCTCTTTTATAAATCTCTTCATCTATCAAACCATCAATCTCATTTCATCAACAAAATCATAGGAATTTTCGATGCTTCAGTTCTTTTATTTTCTTTTTATTTTTCAAATATATGGTCCATCTCCTCCATATAATTACATCATGTAGCTATTGTTACTATATAAACCAAACCCTCACAATAGGCTAAATTGTTATTCAATTAGCTACATATTTTTTAATAGACAAACCTTAATTTAAATTTGGGAATTTCAGAAGACAATTGATACATGCATGTAATCAGGTTTTTCAATTATAAAAATGTTGTGCTATGTACACATAATGCTTAAGTAATATTTTGTTTCTTTTCTTATGGTCTAAAGCTTAATTGTTGGGGGATGAAAGAGGGACTAAGAGAAATTGTGCCATGTCGCATTTCCTTTCTTCACGTGTGACGGGATTCACTAAATTAAGTCTACGACTAGCCATACTTACTATAAAGTTAGTGAATTTGGTCGGGGATGAAAGATGGAGTAAGAGAAATTGAATTAGTTATGAAAATGGGTGTAAAGAGAAATGTTGGAGGGAAAATGGGGTGTGATTTAGGAGGAAAGTGGATCATGTATTCATGTGTGGGCTGTGTGCTGGGGTACTTATTAGGGGTAAAATGGGGGGAAAAAGTTTGTTAAAATAATTTTTTTACAAAGATGAACAAAATGTAAGGGTGTTTTGTAAAAAAAAAGGTTAAAAGGAGTTTGTATAAAGTGGAAAAAAACCGGGAGTTTTATACAATTTTTTCATTTTTTTCCTCCTAGAATGACACTTATTTTTGGATCGCACGAAGTATTTAAGAGAAAAAAAAAATTATTTGAATTTGTTTTGTATACGAAACATGATCATTAATGACCGCGGGGAATTCACTAATGACCCTAAGACCCTTTATTCAACCTTTGTCGTCAACTCGTCATTAACCTTACCAATACAAAATTCATTGCAATTTAAGCACTACGTGAAGGACAGCAACCATACTGCTTAATGTAGACCTGGGGCAGCCGCTATCAAATAGTGACTTATGTCATGGCTACACAGTTTCTACAGGTTTTTTTTTTTTTTTTTCTGAACAGAAACCAGTACAGGAAATCAGAAGCTAAAGTTCACTAAATCTAATTTTATAGCTCTAACTGCTAAATTATGAGCTATTTTATTACAAGAACGTGGAATATGTTCCATACGCCAACAGTGGATCCCCTTCAGCAGCTGCAAAGCTTGGTGGATGATTGTTCGATAGGCACCATTACGGATGATGCCCGACATTACCTGCTCCTGCAATTTTTTACAATCAGTGTAAAAAACAAAATGCTGGAAAACATTATTAGCCGAAACCCATTTGACCGCTAACGAGAACGCCTGAACTTCAGTATGGAAAGCCGATTGTGCAAAACCACTTAGAGCTTGTCCATGAATAAAGGTAAAATGGTCCCAAGTAGCTTGCCACGCAAAACCTGATGCCAGAGATGTATTCATCCAAGCACCATCCAAGTAGATATGGAGACAACGGCAAGAAGAGACTGTCGAAGACGTAGGAAAGGGGGGGATTAGACGTAGCTGTAGACATCACCGGAGGCGTGACTGAAGCAAACGTCATAGAAATAAGATCAAACTCCCTATCAATCCTCCGAAGCAGACTAGTAATCGGAGAGATAGCGCTGCCCCTACAAACTTCATTGCGAACACACCAAATCATAAAAAGGGTATGCAGAAAATATGAGGAAGGATCGAACAAACTATCTCTCCGTTTCCATAGATAACGGAGCCAGTTAGTCACCCAAACATTGAAAGGGATGGAAGCATTCGAAGTAGACCTAATACCCAGGCGTCCCGATGCCCACACCCGTTGTGCAAACGGACACAGGCGAAACAAATGATCAAGAGTTTCCAAGTTATCAGAAATCGAACTAGAAGTCCAATCCAAGCACAGGAAACAATTAGCATCGCAAGGGAATTTCCGTTTCACACATTCAGCACCAACTGGTAATGCTTTAACCATAAGCTTCCATAAGAAAAATTTCCATTTTGGCAACCAAGAAGAATGCCATACTTGAATCTGAAACTTATCAATCCAAAGTTGCTGACTTTTCGCTTCAGATACGGTGAAAGACTGTAGGCATTCTAGCGCAGCTGCATAGCCTGTTTTCACTGAATACGCACCTGACTTATGTAACTTCCATAAAAGACAGTCGTCCGTAGGTGTAGCTGGAAGAGGTACGGCCAAAATACGTGCAACCAGTCTGGCTCAAACAATCTCGCAATCAACGGCGTGTTCCAATCACCAAAGTTAAGTAGATCACTAACCATAGTAGAAGGGCCACCAGGACAAATATCATTATCCCGTGAAAGAACAATAGGAACATCACCTTGAACCCACGGATGTTGAAAGGCTGAAATTGACTTACCATCTCCAACTTGCCAAGACGAGTGTTTAACAAGAAGTTGTTTACCCCACAAAAGGCCTCGCCCACCCCATGAAATGGAAGAAAAAGAGCTCTTAGTGTCAAAGAATGTGTCAACATTCAGGTTATACTTTAAGCCTAACGTTTTATTAATAAGTGAATTCGGCCGATGAATAATACTCCACACTTGTTTGCCAAGTAGTGCATGATTAAAAGCAAACATATCACGAATGCCTAAACCTCCCCGACCTTTTGGCCTTGCAATGAAGTCCTTGCTTCTCCAATGGGTGCGTGTTTGTACCACAGAGCCCCCCAACCAAACTATCTCTCCGTTTCCATAGTTTCTACAAGTCTAGTACACATATTACACATGAAGGCTGAAGCATAATAGATTTATTTCGACGTTGTCTATAAAACATTTCAATATGAGGTCATGAACTTGAGAAGAAATTATCATACTGTATCTGCTATTGCTGAGTTAAAAGACTGCAGCTGAGTTCATCTCTGCAATATGGTGTTATGTCCTGACAAGGAAACTGAAAAATACAGACCTGAGACCTTACACTTATATTCGGCTCTTGGCCGAGAACATGAGATTTTTATGAGGAAAGACACATACACTTTATCCATGTAGAAATATACAAGAGTTGCAACTTCTTCACTATTTTGATATTTACAGCTGACAGAGGATATCAACAAAACTAAAGTACCTCAGAAACTAGCTATCAGCAGTTGAATGATCCTCCAAGTAAGATACCGCCATGGCTACATGAAATGCAGCTCCAACTGGAAACACCTCTTCATCAACAAAGAAGAAAGGTGAGTGTAAGGGAGCATCTGATTTCAAGGTCTCACTTCCTATTCCCAGGGCAAAGATAGCAGCCGGCATTCTCTGAGAGAAAAAGCTGAAATCCTCTCCTCCCATGGTTACCGGCATTGTCACCATATTTGATTTTCCAAGCAGGAGATCCACCACTCGTTTTCCATGTTCGTACAAAGAATGGTCATTTACCATCACTGGGTGAGGCATTGGAACATCCGCCATGAAGTCGACATGAGCAGTGCAACCATGCACAGAGGCTTGCAGCTCTACTATCTACATTTACGAGTGCAAAAAGTTATTTAATGGGATGCAGAGGGTGAAAACTGTGAAGGAGAGTTGTTTTGAGATTGAGAGTTGCCTCTTGGATTCTGGTTTGCAGATAGTTGAGGCCTTCAGGACTCAAGCTTCTATAAGTTCCCCCAAACTCCACTGACTCTGGAATTACGTTCCTTGCTTGGCCTCCTTTTAAGTACCCTACTGTCACCACCTGTATAATTTCCCAGCATGCACAGAAAAAGTAAGTTCCAGGGTCATCAATGCCTTAGCTTGTGACCGACTGATACAGTTCTCATGCATTGGTGCTACATCAGCTTCAGCAATTTTAGAAATATGTAAATCTTGGCCACTTGCAGAAAAGTCAGTACAAGAAAGAAGCAATTCAAAATTAAAAGACTAGAACATTCAAAAACATTTACACAAAACACAAGTTCTGAGTCTATAGTTGTCTGTTTATGCAAAGTAATGGATACTGATATATTATCACCAGGCAAAATGCAAAATTTCAGAGCCAGTATTCATGAGCTAGGATTGCCAGCTTGAAAGATGAGAGATCAGAATGATCATTGCAGCTAAAAGATGAACCCATACGCAGATTAAGATGTACATAACGCAAAAACAAAGAAGAACAGACCAAGAATATGAGAGTACAACAAAAGAACTAACCCCTGACTGGAGAGGATCAGTCTCTCTGGAAATAATCTGCTGCAGGGCAACAACAGATAAAGAAGCAGCAATTATGGGATCTTTACTGAGATGAGGTTGAGCTCCATGTGCACCGACTCCTTTTATAACAACCGTAAATAGTCCCACACCAGCAAGCATTGGACCAGCCCTCGACGCAATAGCACCGGTTGGCACATAAGGAACAATATGCAAGCTTAAAATGGCATCAATATCATCAAGAACACCCTCTTTTAACATATGGTATGCTCCAGAATACCCCTCTTCTCCGGGTTGGAACACCAGTTTCACAGTCCCCTTGTGTCATAGAACTTAAAATTTTAATATGTTCTTCACCTCACAACTATATAGGCATACGATTTTAGATAACTAGAGGAAAGGGTAAAAAAGCCAAAGAGATAATCCCATCCCAACAAAATTACCTTGAGGTCATCTTTTCTTGCTTGCAGAAGCTTAGCTGCTCCAAGTAGCATAGCTACATGAGTGTCATGCCCACAAGCATGCATCTTTCCGGCAATTTTGCTCTTGAATTCCCAGTCAACAGATTCCTTTCAGATAAAAAAATTGGAGATGCAGACTCAGCAGTGTGCTAAAGTTATTCGGGGAATTTGAGCCGACACTTATTGCCCAGTTTTTTTCGTTTTTTTTTTCTTCCGGTTTATGCTTCATAGGGAATCAATTGATTTACAAACTAACACACAACAGTACAACAATAAAAATTCCATTAGCAACAGCTCATTTTTCTTTTTTTGGGAGAACATTACAGCTCATATTTCTTGTTTGGTTCATTGTCAAAGCATCTCCTCTTATCTCTTTTAGAGCTTAGTCGCTTTTGTCTAAAGTTGGTTTAACTTGAACTACTAAAGTACCTCATCAATAGGTCATTAACTACGTAGCACGGACACTTCACTCAGACACTTCACTCAGGCGTCATGTTCGTGTCATGTCAGAACCATATTTGTGATTAGCAACTATAAAACTAGTGTAATTTTACAATTCTATTTTCGTGTCCGACACACCTAAGAGAGTGTCTGTGCAACATACTTCAACAATCAACATGTAGGTAGTAAAAATGAAACAAAGTGAATTCAAACATGATTAGATGATAACGAACCTGCAAAGGAAGAGCATCCATGTCAGCTCGAAGACCAAAGACAGGCTTACGACCTGATCCAATAGTAGCCACAACACCAGTCTTAGCCACGGGGTACAGATACTCAACTCCCATTGAGTCAAGCTCGGCCCTAATGAGTTGACTCGTCATGTGTTCCTCAAAACCAAGCTCCGGGTTCTGGTGTATCTTCCTCCGAATCCCTTTCATCCAGTTAGAAAACTCGGGTTTTCTAGCTGAGTTCAACAGCTCACGACCCAGTGAGTCCAGAAATTCCTCTGTTGCCCTTGTGGGTGTGGTGCTGATCAGGAGTAGCAGTGTCATCATGATGAAAAGACACCATCGCAGCTCCATTTTTGGGTATTGTTTTCTCATATTGGTTCTTTGCTGTGAAGTGTTTCTCACTGGACAAAACACTTGTGTGTTTGCTAGCTATAGTTGCTCAATTTTTATAATTGTAGAAAAAGCGGTTGCCATGATATCTTTGTCAGGATTGTCATGGGTGATGATATGTGTAGGATTTAATCTACTATACAATTAACACGTGCACATCTAACTATCTAAAGCTTGAGAAAAGATGTACTCGTACATGACTAATTACCGAACATTCTGTGAATTCTCTCTATCGAAGATCTTTTTTTTCAAATAACTATTGTTTTCATGTGTTTCAGACCTCATCAGGCTATCACCAACGCAACAACAACAACGTAAGCAGATTCCTTTTTCCTTAAAAATGAGGAAAAGGACTTTCAGTGAGTCGTATCATATTCCAATTTCCATCAAAGAATAAGATAAATAATAAAGGGAAGCTCTCAACTCTCAAGGATGGATCATGTATGACGTATCCATGCGACACTCGATCTGTGTCCTCTTTCTATTTTGCGAATAACAAAATACTTGTCGGTGGTCACACGCCATTTCCTTTACGGAGAAGAGCAATACTTGACTCAAACTCAAAACTTCAAATTCGTCAATGGAGAATAGCTGGTTGTCATTGTGGTGAATATTACCATATTTACAATTCCTCATAGATTTTCGTAAGTACGGAAATTAGTAGCGAAAGAATAAGTTCTCAGAGGGGAACTTATTCATGGACATCATGGTCTGTTTATAGATTCAACATGACACATGTCATGTATTGAATATTTTTAAGACTGCAACAAAAACACATCACTCCATATGAACATCATCCATTGGGCAAATGCAACTTCAAACCAAATATCAAGCAAATATGCTTGATTAAAACTTCATCACAATATAATCATAGTCAATACTCAATACACCAATTAACCAATCATGTCAAATCATAGGCACGACTTCATATCTTGAGCGATCAAACTGTCAACTGTTACAAGGTGAGTTCAGACTGAAGCTGTCTTAACAACTATTGCCTCAGAAAACCAGTCACATCAATAGAACATACAACTCGCAAGCCCTCATAAAACTGATATATCAGGGTCAGCAACTTGCACATTTTTCCAAACAACTAGATGTCAGTGGTTTCAGAACCTCCATCAACCAAAAGGTTAACAGAAGAATAGATCAGAAACAAGATTCTTTATAGAAGAGGCACCGAAGAAAGGGGTAATAAGCACAACTAACACATTCCCTATTTGGCCTTCAGAAACAGGGGCACTTGACACACAAGTTGACAGATTCAAGGACAAATGCACACACACTGACACACACACACAAAAAGAGCAATAACCATCGCATCTATTATCAAAGAGTTGGCTCAAAATATTGCAAGACGATAGAGGGGATACTGAGGATAGATTTAATACTGGCACAAGCCTCCTCCCTGAATTCCATCAACTCTACCGCCACAGACCATAATCTGTCTTCCCTTCATCTACCATTTCCAGAACCACAAATACGTCATTGGCATTAAAAAGGGTCCACTAAACAGAACCCCAACAAGGAACACCTTCTAGTTTCAAAGGTTAAGAGCAGCCTTAAACGAGTAAGAGCAACCAATTATTCTTCTTATTCTCTTTCTGATTGCATCTTATACAAGTACTACAGAAAGATCTAGTATAACACTAGTGGGGACTTTCATATTAGCAGCAGTTCAAAGACAGAGAGTAATACAGAGAACTTTACAAAGTGATTTCGCACTGAAGAACCAGTTACTACCATAGCTGTTACTCAGGCAGTAGAGCAACTTACACTTGCAAATTTTTAGGGTTCCCGAGATCTAGACTAGACACACTATGGATTTTCCATTATTTGGAGACCAAGAGAAGTGCAATTCAAATGCATGAAACACCAGACTCATGATTCATGAACCATTGGTTCACCAAGGCATGCTATGCTATCCTAGGAGTAAATACTACACAGAAGGGAAATTCATGCAGATAAGTCCGTATCAAACGACAGCAGAACCAATCGAGAACATCTAACTGCAATATAACCACTCATCCATAAGAGCAAACTCAGAACTTAATAACTCACCAAAACAGGTACGTCCAAACCATGCTAAGCGAAGTCAAGGATTTTCCACCCCGAACATACCCAAACTGCAAATTCATCTCTCCAACATATCATAAACAATATCCAAATCAAGTCGTAATGTGTGCAAGGAGCAATCCCGCTATTATGTCATGGCATGACTTTCTGAATTAAAACAAGATAAAACTTAAAGCTTCCGCAAAGTGAGTATAAACTGAAGCTCTCTGTCTCACTGTCTTGACTATTTCAGTCTCAGAAAAGCACAATCACCTCAATAAAACATATAACTCACGGCCTGCATAAAACTAATACACGAAGAAAAACATTTGCTCCTAACTGCTAACTTCAGTGGGCACATGACGTCCATCAATCAGCGCAACACAACAACACAAAACAGCCTTTATCCCAAAAAAGAACCTCCACCAATCAAATAGGTTACACAAATTGATCACAATCACCACATATTAAGGAGTTGGTCCAAATCCAACGACGCTAGTGCAGACACTGAGAATAAATCTAATACTGGCCCCAAGCCTCCCCATGACAAATTCAACAGCTCCTTTTCCACAAACAAAATTCCTCCCCTAAACCTCTTCTCTGGGAACAACCTCAATATCATGTCCATATAAAAGGCTGCACAGAATGGAGCATCAATAAGGAACAACTTCTAATCACAAAATTAAGTACAACTTCAACCAAGTAAGAGCAGCAGATTATCCTTCTATTTCTTGACTGCAGTACATAAGTAACACATAAAGATCCCCATTTTTGTTCACAACATTAGCGGGATATTCAATATTAACACCCTAGCAAGAGCTGAAAGATTGGCAGACAGTGAATACACAGAACTTCTATGAGGTCATTTCACACTTAGAAGTCCGCAGCACCAAATTCCCCAAGGTATAACTGAAATGCTACCTGCTACCCTAACTGTTACCATGCAGTGGAGCAGCTTAAAACCTACAAACTCAAGGATCAAACTTCAACCCACTGGACTGCAAATACTATGCTTTTTTACCTTATTTAGAGACCAAGAGAAGAGCAATCCTAACGCACTAAACACCAGCTCACTCAGAAACCATCGCATCTCTAAGGCATGTCATTCTAAAGAGAAGTGCAATCCCAATCCATGAAGTCACGAAACCATTGCATCTCCAAGGCTTGTTACCCTAAAGGGTACATTGCTTGAGAATACTTTCTAGACTCCATAGGGTTGAGAAATCGACCAAACATATGAACTATATAATATGTTTTTCTATGTCTAAAATGACGTAAGTGTCCATGCTAAGTCGTAGGGCTACAACTAAAGCAAAATCCTTTTCAGAAGTCTCATGCTTAAGATGAAAATTTACCATTAAAAGCATGGAAATCCATATCCACAGGCCTGAGGTTAGGAGCGAAACCCAGGCAGATAAACATATACCCATAATAGCCAATAAATTTTTCCATCTAACTCTAGCTATTTAGTAATGATGTTGCACTACTTGCACCAAGCAAACGAAGCCAGTCACAGCAAGAAAACTAGAAAGTACGAGAGGACATGGATGTCAGGACGGCAACATAATCACAGATTCACAGGCATACCTTCTCTGTCTCAGTTGGAGAGAATAGAGCCAAATCTGCAGCTCTTCATAATGAGACTGCCTCACTTGCAGCTGCATTAATTGCTTGTAAAACACAAATATCATAAAATTGATATTAAAAAAAACTTCACCTAGAGTAAAAGACTATTCCGTATTTCATTTTGAGGACCATGATACAGATCATCGATATCCAATCAGAGTGATATACTTAAATCTCGTATGGAGTATAGAAAAAGAAATCAGCACCGCATTAATGCGGAGGGTAGAAAAATTAAAACACCACAGTAAAACATGATAGCGCATATAAGGAAGAGTGCCAAAGTCTAATTACCAGCCGAAACACAACCACGTCTCTTCAATAAAGGAAAAAAAACAATCACCAAAATATTCCAAACCCACAAGAGAAATAATTTGCAAATTAAGAAGGCTACGCAATCCCATAACGGCGACACAATCTACATTAAAGCATCATTCATTAATTCAGGCAGAATCATAATCTCCAAAAAAGAACAAGAAAAATGCAAACAACAAAAACAAGTGGATATAACCTGAATTCTCATACTACATTGATTAAACCGCCACCATCATCATAATTCAACAAGTGAAAATTAAGCATTCCCACAAGCGAATCAAACATTCAAGAGGTAGGGAGATGACAAATTTAAAGACTACTACACTAATAATTGACTAAAATCCATCTTACAATATTACATTAGCAATCAAAATAATACCATACCATCCATATCCTTCCTTCCATAATAAACTTCATAAAAATGTTCAACTAAAAACTAAAAACTACAACTACATCATCATCATCCCAAAAACCACCACCAACCCAAAATATCCAACTTAACATAACCAACCCTTCCTAAATTAATCAGAATCAGAATCATAATCATAAACTTCCTTAAAATCCGTCCAAATCAATCCAGACTCTGTTCTCCCGCCACCTAGATTCACCCACTTAAATCCCCCCTTTCTCCTTATCCTCCCTCTCTCGATTCCACTGCTCGATCCTCGCCCGCCTTTCCTCACTCTTTTCTCTATCTCTCCTCCCACCACCTCCTCCTCCTCGCCCTCCATCCCTCTCCCTCTCTCTTCCCCCGTCCCTCTCCCTCTCCCCCCTCCTCTCTCTCGCATCCCTCTCTCTCCCCTCCCTCCCCCTCTCCCCTCTCCTCGGACTCCGACTCCTATCCCTCCTCTCACCACTCCTCTCCCGACTCCTACTCCGACTCCTTCGCCTCACCCCGTGCCGCCCATACCTCCCAAACAACCGCCTCCTCAACTCCCGCCCAATCATCTTCACATGCATAAAATTACAATACCCACCACGATTACAACTCTCCTCCTCAAACTGCCTACAAGTCGCCTCCCGAAAATCCGTCACGGGGCTAAAATCCGCAATTATCGGCCGCCCGCTATAAAACCTCCCTTGAAGCGCCCCCAAAGCAGCCGCAGCCTGGTCCTCCTCCTTAAACTGGACATAAACATTCCCAATCATATGATCAGCCAAATTGTCACAAACATTCAAAGTCTCAATCTCACCGAACTTGGACAACTCCTCGAAAATGTCCTCGTAGAAGTCCTCGAAGTGGGTCTGGAGAGCGCGTGGGGAGATGGGGTTTCCCTGCGCGTCGACGCCGGGGGTTATCATGTCGGGACGCTGGTACATGTTGGCGAGTAGGAGCGTTGGGGAGATTGTGGGACGGTTGTGGAGACGCGAGCATCGGTCGCCGTGACGACACGCGCCTATTTTGAAGTAGAATGGGCAGTTTACTCTGTCCTTTTCGGTCCCGAAGATTGATGCTAAGTGTTCTGCCATTTTTGGATCTGTTAGGGTTTTTGGTTTTTAGAGAGAGAGTGGAGTTGGGTGAGGGAAATAAGAGTGAGTGACGGTAGGCTTGGGTTTATAAAGAGGGATAAAAGGGTGATACGGGTTATATATATACTCGGTAATAAATAAACTAGAAATATGTAAAAAATTTTTTACAAGAAATAGGATTACTTATTACACTAGGATTACAAGAAAAATAAAATATGATGAAAAACAAGTTACAGTAAGGGTAAAATAGTCAATTCGCTGTGTTTCCACATCCCCATCCAATCAGAGTATGACACGTTATCACGCTTAATAGGAAAATGTAACGGCGTTAGAGCAGGTACCCATTTTAGTACAATGTTTGAAAGGTCAAGTACCATATTGAATAAGTGAGACCCCAAATTGGTATTACGCTATAGGTCAGGTAACTAAAATGGTATTTTTCCTTTTTAAAAAGCTGGAAAAAAAAACTAATTAACCCTCAACAAGTGGGTGAGTGAGAATGAGGGTATGGTAGTTGTGGTAATTTGGCTGAAGTACAAGGGGTAAATAAGTCATTTTGCCATAAAAATCATGCTAAATATGAAAATTGAAAGAACTTTTTGAGACAGACAAAAAGTCTCAAAAAGGAAAAGCGGCAGAACTTTCATAAACGGAGTGTGTATGAGATTGCATAAAATGAGTCATTATTGTGAAATCGATGCGTTACTAACTTACTATGATATAGTTACGGACTCAATGGGTCATTATTGGGTAGACGAGAGATCATTTATACACAGTCTAATTTATGAAACGGGTTCACACAATATTTTTCCAAAACTTTATTATGGAAATATTTGATTTTAAGAGTTATATATGATAGAATGTTTTTGTAAGGTAATGTATGTGATGTCACGACAACATGACTTTTTTTATTGCCCATTTGGTTTATCAGAGTTCGCTCCGACTACATTTAAATTCGATACGAGTCGCACACCTGACTGTGGTGCGTGAGTCTCACAATGAAGGTTTTTCCATACATTAAGACTCGAACTCGAGACTTTAGAGTATATATTACTCTTAACTCCCAAAGACCACCATAGTTCATAATTAATTGGCTAGTACTTTTTAAAATGTCCATCTTTAATTATTCACTCTCTACATTAGACTATAAAATAAATGAATACTATATTAAAAAATGAATGTGTTCCAATACTATGTACATTAAGGTATACCTTGAACCGTATACCTCTATTATTTTCACTCTCTTAGGCTCAAATCATTAAGATTGGATAATGGTTTTGGTCTTAAAATCGTGCAATCGAAAGGGAGTTTAATAGTATTGTGTAAGGGACAGATATCTGTCACTGAATATTTCACCAAATTCAAGTGGCATTGTGTGATGTTTTATGATAGTGTGGTGAAAGTACGAAAGTAGTCTTGTGGAGTTGTGGTAGTTTTTCTTGCAATGTCAATGAGGACTTTAGAAAGTTGCTTGAATATCAAAATTGCTAAAGTTCCTAATGTTGCTAGAGAACAAATTGTAATCCAAGATGAAGCTGAAATGTAATTTGGTGATTTTGTTGCTCAAATAAATTACCAAAATAGAAGTGTAAGTAACAACAGACCATCATTCAATCAATCTACTTCAACACGACCTGCTGTCATCAATGATCAGAGAAACAATTTTACAAGACCACATGCTCCAAATGATCAGAGAAGGAGAATTTGCTAATGTGATCAATGTAAAATGCAAGGGCTTTCCAAAAAAAGACGTTTTCGTTTACACCAGAATTGCTGTAACATACCATCTAAGTTTGCTGCATCTGTAATAACTCAATCAAAGGATTCTGAGCAAGTGATTTTTGACATAAATATATACTCAGTTGATTCTTGATATGCATCACCATCTTCTTACATTACTTCAACAACAGTCATCACCCTCTTCACCTCACACACAAACTCCCGATACATCTCTTCTTGCAGCTACATCTTTTTGTATGATGAATTTAGCAAATACTAGTTGGGTGATAGATAGTGGTGCAACAGATCACATTTCTCCCAAATTCATATAAACATGTTACTGAACTTGTATACATATTCTTAATGGTCAAAAGGCTAGAGTTTTTCACATAGGAACAGTTCAACTCACACCAAAAATTCAGCTAAAAGATGTGTTACATGCGCCTGATTTTCATTCCAATCTCATTTAAGTTAATCAGAAAGCTCACACCACAATCTCAAGCCAAAATTGTATTTACACCCTATCATTGCTTTGTTGAGGACCTTTTGATGAGAGATTTACAACCACTTTCAAAGGGCTACAACATTTGCAATACTTGTCTACTACAACAGGTCAAGGAATATTTCTACAAGGTTTTGACAAAATTACTCTTCAAGCATTTGATAGGCCAGCTTTAACTAGAAGATCAGCGACCGATTATGTACTTGGTGGTTCTCCCATCAGTTTGAAGTCCAAGAAACAAACCACATTATCCAAATCCTCATCTACCTGCCATTCTTCACTATGACAACAAGTCAACAATCCACATAGCTGAGAATCCAGTATTTATGAACGTACCAAGAACATTGATATTGATTGCCATTTCACAAAGGAGAAGCTACTCGAAGGCGTGATTCAACTTACTTATCTACCCACTCAAAACCAATTGGCTGATATGTTGGCCAAAAGTATTGCCTACTCCTTGATTTCAAGAACTTTTACACAAGTTGGGATGTATTCTACTTTAACAATTTGAGAGGGGGGGGGGGGGGGGGGGGGGGGGGGGGAAG
>ONZK01002555.1:34563-45480 GCA_900322385.1 Pharnaceum exiguum | reverse complement strand
TATTTTCAAAGACTGCTCCTAACAGCTATCAGTTCTATGTCTGAACATCTTAACTTAGTGATCTGAATTCTAATACAGTTTTTTCCGACTGCTCTGAACGAAATAAACTTCAATTCAGGAACCAAACAAGACAAGACAGGCATGAGAAAGCAATTATGTAAGAAGAACCGCTCGGAAAGAAACATACTCTTGCTTCCAGAGGGTTGGTCTCGCGAGATATAAGTTGTTGCAGTGCTATGACAATTGCAGAGGCAGCAAGAACTGGATCTCCAGAGTCACTGTTTGTTTTAATCATTGCTAGAAATCTGCCAGCACCAGCACACAAAGGTCCAGGCCTAGATGCAATGGTTCCTGTAGGCAGATAAGGGTAAACATGAAACCCGAAAATAGCTTGGACATTATCAAGCACACCCTCTTGTATCATAGAGTATGCACCAGCACGACCCTCTTCGGCAGGTTGGAATATTAGCTTGACAGTGCCCTACCATTACAACTTCAAACTGTTACAGCTTTCCGTGCGTAAACTAAAACTTTGAAGTGTCAGAAACTAAGCTGATGTACCTTCAAGTGTTCCCTGTTATCTTGGAGTAACTTTGCAGCCCCTAGAAGCATTGCAACATGTACATCATGGCCACAAGCATGCATTAAGCCATTTTTATTGCTCTTGCTTTCCCACTCTACCATTTCCTAAACCATTGGTGTCAGGGTAACAAAACATGGAAGATAAAAGGAGAGGAAAAGCATAACTAAAATTTTCATCTGGAACAAAAGAATTACTAGAGGTTTGGATAGGTCAAACCTTCCTTCAAACGCATCATCTATCACAAACATCAGTCACTTCCTCACACAACAAATTCATATTGCACACTTTTTGATTTCATAATGCAATCAGGACGGTATGCAAAGTACAAATGGAACATTCATATTTCATAATCTGAATGACAGCACCCGTGTAGGCTCCTAGTGTGTGATTCAATGTTGGTGGATTGTTTTTTTGGTTTCTGGCAAGAACGAACAGTAAGTAAGGTATGTTAAAGATACAGAGTGCAGGGTGATAAACTGATCATACATCACCCATGTTACAAGTTAAATCGAAAACAGAATTTTGAAGGAATCCAAAAGTTGTAGTCTCAAGGGCTAACAAATTACGCACATCATTTGTGCTAGTTAACTTTCCAAAAGTAACTTCAAACTCTACTGCATGCTCCATATAGTCCATCTGCTTCAAGTTCCATTAGCTAGTACCCCTTGCCTTATCACTGCATTAGCCTTCAACACTAGTTTTTAGCCACATCGATATACATCTACTAAGCTGATCCCAGGTTTGTTTTCTTCAGCAGTAAACTTGTAAATGTTGTAATCGGGATTAAGTGAAGCGAATTTAACCGAAGCTGATTCAGATAGAAATGAATTCATTACTCAATCAAGAATCTAGCGATTAGTGGAGTGCAATATTATCCGATGCCATGTTTTAGCCAAATTGTAGGCTCTGTCCAGAACCTTTTTCTGATGTGGGACTACAGGTTGTAAGACAAGTCAAGTGTCATGGGAAGAGTGGCTAGCCCTGCGCCAGGAAAAGTCAAGGAGAGTTGTGACTATAGGAACTTAGTACTCAAAGTAAGTATTTCCGATGAAGCACTTAGTTGAGTTCGTCAAACCATTAATGAGATCTGGTTCTAGTGTGCTTCTCACAACTTTATTCGGAGGAAGACCTTATAGAATGTTACATTTAGAACTACTGGTGTATGGCATTGCTCAAATTTCTCCGACCGAGAGATGAGTGTTACAGATTGTGCATGACGTTGATTATGTATAGAAGCTTGTATAGGATGATGATGGAAAAATTCTTTCAAAATCTGCTAACGAGTTATAATGCTATCAGATGAAAACAACCTGAAACAGTTTTTTTCCGACTAGCTAATTGGGTTGTCCGAGAGGAAAGAATTGTCTACTTTGGTGTTCAAACAGATCAGGCGTCATCTCTTTGCAGACCTACAGTCATAACCATTTGTCTTTCTGGTGCTTCTATGCCAAGAAGTCCTTCAGTATGTCATGAGATAGGATTTGTTTTTCCGAAATCTACAGATTGGTGCATTGGTGTGTATTTTTCTGTTTCTGGGCGAACTAGAGTAGAAGCACTGGTGACAGAATGAGGAAAAGTTACAAAGAAGAAGCACTTTCGGAGAGAATCTAGGCCATACACCATCTATGTAATCAGAGCCTTAGTCATGTGACTGCAAGTAGCAAACATATTTCCACAATTGAAAGAATTCACCTTTCTGAGTACTCTAATTCATGTTTTCTCCAAGCCCCATGTCACAAAATAAGTCTAAAATATCTCTACATAGGGGAGGGAGGGGCAACTTACTGTGTACATAAGCAATATTATTGGTAGCTGAAAAAAGAAAGTCTAAAATCCAAAACAAACTATTAGCTCATAATAGCGTGTGATATGCAACAATGGAGTGATAAGAGAGAAAGAGATAAGAGGAACAGAACCTGAATGGGGAGAGCATCCATGTCAGCCCTGAGAGCAAACCAAGGTTGAGACTCCGACCCCGATCCGATAACCGCAACAACACCAGTTATAGCAACAGGCCAAGTGTAATGGACCCCTATCATGTCAAGCTCTGATCTTATGAGCTCACTAGTTTGGTACTCTTCAAATGCCAATTCTGGGTTCTCATGGATTCTTCTCCTTACTCTCCTCAACCAACCAAAAAACTCAGGACTTTTGGCAGTTTCAAGTAGCTCCCTGGCAAGGATACCCAGGTCGGATTCTGACCGGATAGCTGGAATCATTGATTGAGTTGACAGCCATAAAAAAGACAGCAGGAGAAACAGGAATAAGCAAGAACTTTCCATGTCTTGATGTTCTATGCCTCTCTGGTGAGGCTTGTGAATTGTGATTTGAGTAATCAAAAAACAAAAACTACCAGTGGTCTATATCATGTGCTTAAAAAATCAAAGATGATGATTGACATGATTATTAATAAGCCAGCTAACAGCTTCCAATGGTTGACTGAATAAAAAAGGACCTTGAGCATTCTAGCAAATGATATTAAAGAAAAAGTGTAAACCTTTTCATGAACAGGAAAGAGCACAAAGTAGCAAGTAATAACCAACATGAAGCAGTTGATTCGCTAGAACACATTTAATTGTTACGCAAAGGGGACTGAAGTGGCAAAATAATTGGTATCACTGGCCTCTGGATCAATAGATCATACTCAAGAATATGACTGTACACATTGCATATATAGCTTTTACAATGTTATTCGGTTCCACATGAAATGTACAGCTGAATATCTTAGGAACGTGTGATCTTTGGTACTCCAACCTGTGTGTCAATTGTGTTATGCATTACCGCAGCATCACTCAAATACGCAATTGCAACAGCAGCATGAAGAGCAGCTCCAACAGGGAGAACATCCTCATCAACATAAAAGTATGGGGAGTGCAAAGACCGATTTGACTTTAACTCTTCATTCTTAATACCGATGCTGTAGAAAGCACCAGGTATAATCTGAGAATAGAAGCCAAAATCCTCTGAAGCCATTATTGGTGCTGGCATCTTGAGCACATTCGACTCGCCAAGCAATATGCTTGCCACACCCTTCACATGCTCATATATTCGGTTGTCATTGAAAGTTACGGGATATTGCCTCCTTTCTTCCTCCATGAAATCCACAGTACCAGTGCACTGATATACGGCTGCTTGCAACTCTATCACCTGCAACATTTTTTTTTTCATCAAGCACTTAAACTTCACATCTCTTGTTCTTTTTTCTGACAAACAGTGATGCAAGTATAGACCTAAATCTGATCAAATACTTGCGGAAAAATTGTTCCAGATACCAAAAGAAAACAGAAACATAAGAGAGATGACAACTTTTACTGAAAACTTGAGCAAACTGCATGTACTTAAGAGACTAACTTGCAATAATAGTTTCACATCTCAGATGAATGGAGAAAATTTGGTTTCTGGTTGAACTGCAAAGTTACCTCTTTGATCCTCCTCTGAAGATAAGACATACCCTCTGAAGTCAAGCTCCTAAAAGTGCCTCCAAATTTTACAGTCTTTGGGATGTCATCTAGCTCTTGTGCTCCATCAACCAAGGTAACTGTTACCACCTACATAAATCAGATCATTATTCATAACCTTGGTGAAGAAAATCCAATGGATTCAAGTTTATCGTTACCAAGTGACTAGAATGAGTTGAACACACATGCAAACATTGAACACGAAGTACACCTTATATATTATCTGATTTAATACTTTGATTCGACCTGCACATAACTTTGATAATCTGATAGATACCTCAAAGCACACTAACTTTAACAGAACAGGAAAAATTCACCACTTGTAGTCGGGTCGAGGGTTTCTGCCTTATTAGGAAAAAAAGGTAGTTTGGTAAACACTCACCCCCATTAAAAGAGTAAGGGGCTTAGTCAAGAAGAACCGCGTAACGCTGCCTGATGATCACGCTACTCAGGATTGGAGAAGTCGCTAAAGTCCTCTACTCGATCCTGGTACATTTGCCTACGATTCTACAAGTGACCTCAAAGGCTTTTTGTCTACTCTTTTTCTGGAGTAGACTAATCCAGCTTCATAGGAGAACTTCATATCGTTCAAATAGCTTAAAGTTTTTAACTAGAGCCAGAAAACAGACACACCGAGTCGCATATTCCAGTAGCATGTTTTCTGTAAAACAAAAAAGACTTTCTCTTTGAATACAGAAAAGTAAAGTAAAAAAGACGTCAGACTGATAAAAACAAGTTTCTCAAACAGTCGCAGCAACATGATTTTGTACTTGTTGAGTCAACAAAAAATGAGAAGATATTGGCCATAACCGGAAAAATTGTTCAGCGATAGAAGCATCCTCATCCGTCCTTTTCTATAAAATCTTCTCGTTACTGCCAGTTTTCAGTCCTGTATTCTTAACTTTTGCATCTTTTACCATTCTTAAAATATTTTCAGCAGATTGCTCAGAATTGTTGGATAACCCCTCATAATTTGGGACACCAACACAACAACAAAGACCAAATGTAATCCCCACTGGATGAGGGTTTGGGGAGTCAAGATGTACACAACCACTGGGAACACCAACACAACGGAATTTACTTAACATCATATTAAGATTTGGACCACACACTTCGGCCCAATTATGGAGAGGAGAGATAGATAGATCACACACTGGGCCTAGAGGGGTTCCATCATGAAACCAACTGGCAACAGAGGAGAAGCCCTCTAAGCTTAAGCTCCTCTTCTTTCTTCAATGTGGGACAATACCCTCAACGCATCACCATCTAGCATCTTTGATCATGCCTCCTGCCACTTATTTCCTTTGTTTAAATTGTTTTCCCAGGTGACCAAGAGTTTTAGTTGGTAATATATGATGATTTACCATATATTCAGAGGTGTAAACGCATAAAGGTCTGTGGGGTTAGAGTGTCGATAGGTGGCTTAGAAAATCATGCTATGTTTCTCCATTTTGGCTATAAAAGGATGAAGGTTTCGAAGTCTTCTGGTGCAAGAAGCAAATACGAGCAGCTAAGACTCGCAAGTTACAGAGTTGTTCAAGGAAAATGACAGAGGGTCTGGGCGGAAACAGACGAAATTCATTTAAGTGGTATCACTTATAACGTTTCTTCAATAAAATAGCAAAATCTCACCAAACTTAGTTAGCATCCGCCACTGAGCGGAGAGCGAATATATCCAAAACTCACTCTAGTATACTTCTTTTAAGAGGTCCCAATTTGGAATCTTCTCTTCTCTGTTCAAGAGATTTCAAATTCGTGTCTCATCAAGGCCACCGCATTTTCCCCCGTCTTTACCTTCAGAGCCCATGGGATTAGTCAGTCTTTGCCTGGATACCCATGGTATCTTAAAGGAAAAACAACCTTTACAATGAAGAATGAGAGCTTATTGCATACTCTCGTTTTGAGTAATCTACCTTGTTGTGGGAAAGGGTATACTACCAAAACAAGGTGAGATTTTGCACTTATATACTCCTATTGGGTACTAGGAATATTTTAGATAATGATATATCAAGAACTATATTGTCAGATTGTTTTAGTTTGTCAGTAGCCTACATATGTTGGGAATCAATTTATTGTAATATGAAGCAACCTTACTCCCATTTGGTTTTTCAACTCCCTCTAGGAGGCTTTCCAAGTAAATTGTATGGTATTGTTATACTCATTGCGTCCTTTACCCCCGTTCTCTAACTATACTAAAAGGGGAATAAGGCTCGTCGCTTTTGTTGTCTATCCTAGGCCCCATTTTTTCCCGAAGAATGAAATATTATAACAAACAGAAATAAAGCAAGATAACCTCATGTGTACAAGCAACGAATGAATGAACACAGAAAACGAAACATACTCTTCCTTCAAGAGGGTCAGTCTCACGGGATATAAGTTGTTGCAGTGCTATGATTGAGGCAGAGGCAGCAAGAACAGCATCTCCAGATTGACTATTTGTTTGAACTTCTGCAAGAAATCTGCCACCACCAGCCATCAAAGGTCCAGGCTTTGATTCAATGGTTCCTGTAGGCAGATACGGATCAACATGGAACCCAAATATAGCTTGGACATTGTCAAGGACACCCTCTTGTATCATAGAGTATGCACCAGCACGACCCTCTTCGGCTGGTTGGAATATTAGCTTAATAGTGCCCTATAATCATCACTTTTAAAGTGTTAAAGCTTCAGTATCCAAACTAAAATTTCGGAAGGTCAGTTTACTCAGCTTCTGTCTAACTTGGAAATAATTATAGGACTACCTTCAAGTGTTCTCTTTTCTGTTGGAGTAACTTAGCAGCACCAAGAAGCATAGTCACATGTACATCATGACCACAAGCATGCATCAAACCATTTTTCTTGCTCTTGCTTTCCCACTCTACCATTTCCTACATCATTGATGTCAACGTTACAAGAAATTCATAATAAAAAGAACATACAGAAAAAGAAGAAAATATTTCGACAAAAATTCGTCTAGACCAAACGACATGCTACATTCTAGAGGCCGTGATAGATTAAACCTTCCATCAAATACTACGCTTTTTATAAACATGAGTATACGAAATTACTGAAGCACACGTATTTTGTTTCATACTGCAGACAAGCTTCCCCAAGGAAAACAGAATAACTGACCGCTTGTATACTCCTAGTATAACTATGACAACGTTGCATTGACCTATTAGACAATTAAAGAGCGACGAAACAACATGGTGGTGATATACATATGAATGATGAGAGCAAGAAGATCAAACACCAATGAGATAAATATTTATTCAAACTTCCATAATCCTTGGTTAATGAAAGAAGCAAATAGTCAGCAAACACCTTCGAACTATGCATTATCCAAGTCTACCCCTACAAGTATCACTGCTAATGTTAGTTTCACTGCCCAAATTATAACCTCCTATTCATGCCCTGCTAGTATTAGCTGAACTCAACTTAACTCCTCTCGATTCGTTTACCAGGGGGCACTAATTCTTTGACACTGTAACTACGCTTAAGCTGTGTTACTCCGACACTTCACAAACCTGCCATGTCGCGTGTCAGACATGGCACTTGCATTTCATCTTCAACTAGAATCTTGATTATTTTTTCCCCCAAAAATAGCCGCGTTAAGGCAAATTCTACCGTACATCCGGGTGTACCCTGTTCCGTACACCCTCTTTTGTAAGTAGATAGATAATTAAATATTGGGCCTTCACCGGGTTTGCTATATAAGTTTCATTGTGTTGGAAAACCCCACAATGCAATTAGACCCACAAAGGAGTGTGTGTACGGTGCAAGGTACCCGGGTGTACGATAGAATTTGCCGCATACATAATGCATACGAGTAAATATATTGTGGGTTCAGTTGGCTAAGTCAATAATTCACATTCACAGTGCCACTTGTAATAAACTATTATATTAAAAGTTACCCTCTAAACATGTTTTAAAAAAAGTAGATACGATAGTATTAAGACCTGAATGGGAAGAGCATCCATGTCAGCCCTGAGAGCAAACCAAGGGTGGGCCACAGACCCAGATCCAATAACCCCAACAACGCCCGTTTTAGCAACGGGCCAAGTATAGTCAACACCAATCAAGTCAAGCTCTGACCGTATAAGCTCACTTGTTTGGTACTCTTCAAATGCAAGTTCTGGGTTCTCGTGTATTTTTCTTCGTACTCTCTTTAACCACTCGACAAACTCGGGGGTTTTCGCTGTTTCAAGTAGCTCTTGGGATAGTAGTGAACTTGGGTCGGTAGTGGTTTTTGCTTGCGTGGATGATGATAGGAGACATAGTACTGATAGTAGAGGTAAGGTAAGGGACAGAAAGTAAGGACTGCCCATGTCTTGGTGTTATGATTGTGAATTTATGATTGTGTCACCATGTCGACTGGCAATGCTTACTTGTAGTCTTATTAGCAGAGTAATTGAGATCTCAGAATGAATACTCAAAAGTGCTCGCCAATAATCGAACCCGGACGGAGTACAACTAGACACAGCAGAAATTTCCCGATCTAAAGATGTCCCATAAACCAACCCGAAAAACCTAACCCGAAACCCAAGACCGACCAAACCCAAAAAATACCCGGTTAAATCTGGGTTGAACCCGAAACCGACCAAAAAGAGACGTTTGTCCAATAAAATATTCATAAATGTACATTTTATAATGGCGAAATCTATAATTTCCATTTATTAAAATGTAATAAAATATAATATTTTAAAAAAATTGAAAAATGTATAAATAGTAAAAATATTGATAAAGTTATATTTTTATCTACCAAAACAAAATATTGGGTCAAACACGACCCGCAAAACACAAACCCGAAATGACCGAGTCTGAAAAAATCGAACCCAAAACAATCGAACCCGAAACCTGAATGATCGACCTGATTTCCAGGTCTAAGTACAACCTATTCCTTTGTTTTAAAATCTTCTCTTAAAGAAATATTAATGGATAGTCTCAATCTCTAAACAAATAAGTACAACTAAAAGGGTAAAATGGACATTTAGGCCCTGTTCTTGTTCAGTTCAGTTTTTCGCAGTTCAGCTCGTAACTTGTAGACGTCATTAGTTTTCAGCCCGATATCCATTCGTAGTTATTAATATATCATAAGAAAAGGTCTCACTATGTAGTTTAATAAACGTACAATATATTAATAGGTTTTTCACAAGTGTTTAAGTGTCAAAACAATTAAATAAAAAGTTCAGTTTTTTTTTTCATTCAGTTAAGCTTAGTTCGATCAGTTTTATTCAATTCACTTCAGTTTAATAAAGTTCTGTTCTTAAGAACGGGGCCTTAACACTAAAAAATTTAAATTGTATATGACATGTCATCATTTTAACGGTCAAATAGAGAAGTTAACGGTCAGAGCACCAAACTGGTAAAGGAACAAAACCTCGGGTATCCAAAAAAGAAATTAAATACTTCGGGTACCCAAACCTAAATAATGGTATACCTCATGTACCCAAAAGATCAATTTCGTAAAAATTGTGCTTAATTATAAAGATCTTAAATTAAATATGAAAATTTTATAACACGAAATAAAAATAAGATGACTTTTCTCTTTACTAAAAATTGACCATTTCATTATTTATAATAAGATGTTTTGCATACAAGAGAACTTAATTCTCCATAATGTGTATAATTCCTCACAACTTAACTGTCCATAATATCTATAATTCATCTTAAAAATTAGTTAAAATTCATTAACTTCTATCTAAATTAATAAAAGGTAATTTTGTGTTAGTTCAGTTTGATTCAATCGAATCGTTTTCAGTTTATATTAGTATAATCCTTTTTGGCTTGATTCATGGTCTAATCACTAATTTAATACTAGTGAAGTTGTGACCAGCAATAATTGTACCATGTTATGTTGAGTCATTATTATTAGTGTTTGATCGTTAAATCATAATTTATGTAACCAAGTAATAACGACTTGTCAATATGAGGTTGTGTATCATTGATAATCATTGTCATATTACACTTTTTGTGTCTGGCCATGAGATTAGAAGAGATTGTGTGTATTAGTAATTGATTGAATATTATCGATTTATCGAATTAATTTCGTTTTGATTTTAACCCCACTTGACCTAAATCAACGATTTAACTTGGCCCAAATCAATGGCTTGATTCAAGTCATTTTTGAACTTGACCTAAATCAATTAATATCTAACTTTTTTTTATTATTTGAACTTTATAAAAGTATAATAATAATTTTGTTAAGTGTAGTAGAAACGTATTAGTAATGTAGTAATACTATACATAAGGTGTGTATTGGACTTGATGGTTATAATAAGGTGAATGAGAGTGAAATAAGTTAAATTTGTTGTGACCCGATGTCTGTGTGATATGGTGACGTATGTTAGCAAAATGGCCTTAAGATGGTTTGATGAGGTGGCCATGTAAGCAAAATTATTGGTGAGTTTTAATAGAGTTCATGGCAAACATTAAAAATCTCTTGTTACAACTTTGCTACAAAATAATAATGTATGTTGTTTTGCTTGATTCATTTTACAATTTCGTTTTGGAAAAATTATTTTGGGGTATTCGATCTATGGCATTTTATCATAGTGGGCACTCGTAGTTTGGGCTTTTACTTTTTTGGTACCGATACAATTTGAATATGTGCCGTAATGGGTACCACATGTGATTCTGAAACAAAAATTGTTTAAATGAGACATATATTAGTAATTTTAGCACACAAGGGTTATTTTTCCCATTAATTCCTTAGTTTTGGGGGCGAACAGAATGAAGGGGGGTATTTGGCAAGGAGCTGAATTTGATAGTGTAAGTACCGCATTTTGTACTAGGAGTTATACAAAATACTAATGATGATTAAGCCACTTATTGGCATTTATTTAATATTATTAGAGGTGACAACGAGCCTTGAAGACTTGAGAAAAGGAATGGCCC